>OMLJ01048412.1:0-21732 GCA_900302595.1 Gadiculus argenteus | reverse complement strand
AGCCAAACTGCTGCAGAAGGTAAAACACAACCCCCTACACACACACACACACACGCACACGCACACGCGCACGCGCACACACACACACACACACACACACACACACACACACACACACACACACACACACACACACACACACACACACACAATCATGCAGGCACACATGCACACACAGGCACACACACATACACACACACATAACTACTTGCTTCCATCCCTCCAAATGTCTTTCAAATGTTTTACAAATGTACCATATAGATCCATGTATACCATTACATTATTCCATCACTATACCCTACTACTACATACACTACCACTATGCGTTGTTTAAATGTTATGGTGGAAGGTGTAAGTGAAGTGGACGTAAAGACCAAACTGGTGAATAAGAAAAACAAGGTCAGTAGAGAACACAAACCCATTTTCAAGGTGACGTGTAAAGTAAAACCACACATTATATTTTACATACATTTGTTTATGTACATTCAAGTTTACATAACAGAACATGTAACCTAGTAATCAGCACGGATTTAACTGTTTGTACTGGTCCTCAAAAGTAGGAAAAACAGTCTTATAATTTATTTGCGACTCACCTGAACCTGTACCTTGACCAGGGAGAAGCAACAGGCTTTTATAGTGAAGGGGGGAGAGTTCTTACTGGTTTATCAGTCACTTCCAACATAGTTGCAAAGAATGGACAACGTGGTCACTGATGTGTCCTCCTGTCCAACTATATAGAGACAGAGTCTCTGTATAGAGTCTTGGATCAATAACAGTTTGGTACTGCAGCCTTTAAATGAAGAGTGTCTAAAACCATCCACCCACGGCTCAACCAAGCCAGGGATTTTTCTCTCTAAATCGATTTGGTCTATGGAAAAAAAGCAAGAGAATCAAACCTGATGTTATAAAAAATATATAGTGGCCATGTTATAGTTCTGTTCTACCTATCCTACCTTCATTTGACCCTAGATACTCTCCTTTTTTTTTTTTTACAGTACCTAACCTTCACCTAATCCATAGGCCTATATTAAACATTTCTAATTCACCATGTTAAGGATTTCTTCCTTGAACATCCCAAGGTTATCACAAGGAAAGTCAGTCTATTTTCACCCATAGAAAGACTGTGCAAACACAATTAGGCTATTTATTCATTCATATTACATATAAATACCTTTGGCCGAATTATTTAAACATGAATAATTGATTCAAGCCTTTTACTCACATTACAAACTATGCTTGATGACTTAAAGTGAGCTGAATAACTACTTGTCAAAAGGTACATGATTTAACTCTACACTTAACATTTGTGGGATTGGATATGGGATTGGTCTGCAAACCATTTAGAAGTGAGAAGGCATAAATATAAAATAAACGGTGAGGGAAAGAAAGACGGCCCTAGGCCAACTTACAACAGCTCGTAGTACAACATATATGATACGTAGGCTATACTACAATATATTATACGGTGAAGAAGAACGGTCCAATTAAAATCCTACAGGAAATCTGTTATCAGTGTAGCACCATGTTTAGAAGAAAGCCGTATCGACCAAAAACAAATAAAGTGGTGAAGCGATAACGCCATCTACTGGTTTTTAACTTTACCCGTAGAAATGATACTTCTGCACTTATTTTTATGTAAGCCATTTTATAACCTCATTTCTTCACAATTTACTTTTCCTCTATTGTCAATTAAAGGTCGGTACTCGACTTAATAAATATAAACATTTTGCATGAAGACAAGTAAAAAAATAAATGACCCTATACACTTTTTCGACCACAGAATAAAAAGGGAAATTACACGGGGTTTTATTCACGTATGGCATACTTCCGTACTTTTAAATAACATATTCCTCTATTAACAATTATCTAAAAATATAAATTAAAATAAACATATTGAAATGTTTGCGTCTATAAATACTTAATTTACCGCAACCTGGCAACCCTGATGGAACGTACTTACGACGACGCGAACAGACAAGTTCGCACGACACATGCGCGCCAGAGAACAGCATACACAGACATCATGGCGGACGTTTTAGATCTTCACGAAGCAGGAGGCGAAGACTTTCCTATGGATGAGGATGGTGATGGTAACTTTAAGTTAATTTACAGTCGGTTAAATGTGCTGGTGATAATGGTTCCACTCGCAATGGAGCTCTGGCTCTTTTGGTTCTGTGTAGAAACACGCTACACAAGCATCGGGGTGCGTGGTGCTGGGCCTAAGCATGCTAGGTTGCTAATGTGCTATCATTTTCCATTCAAACCAATGCTACATTGAAGCTAATTTTTGCCTGCAAAAATTACCCATTCTTATTATTATGTACAATGTATGAATTCTGTATTTATACTATGATTTGTCTTTGGTCATTTGCATACATGTAACTAGCCTTTGAGTGTACCAGTGAGCTAACTATTATTTAGTTAGCTCACTGTTATTCAAAAGAAGTGTATAAATTGTTGAAAGTAAATGAATAGTGCCATTTTCAGAAGATGTACGATGTACATGTTCTTCTAGTTCCTAGTTTTGACCTTCCAATTTCTCAAATGTTGTAAGAAGAAAATAAACTACAACGAAACTTCCAGCCCTATTCTAATGTGTTTTCTTATGATTCCATCTCCAGAGAGCATCCACAAGTTAAAGGAGAAGGCGAAGAGGCGGAAGGGAAGGGGGTTTGGCTCAGGTGAGTTCTCTGTGTCTGGATTTATAACAAATTTGTGTGGTTTGTGAAATGTATGTGATAATATGACTGTCTATCATTAGCGGATGAAGGTGCTCGTTCCCGAATTAAGGAGGATTATGATACAGTGGAACAGGACGGTGATGAGCCTGGCCCACAACGCTGTAAGTATAATAGCCGCATGCTGACCAGGACTTTTTTAATCCCAGGTTTTTTTTTTTTTTGCTACGCCCACACATTAGCTCCCCTTGTCGTACGCACCACAGGGAAGTCAGAGAGGCTTACAAACGGAGCGTCGACTAGCTACGAGTGGCTCAGAAAAGTACTACCTCTGCTCGAGGACTTTCTGAGCCCCTGAGAGACCTGAGGGGCGGATCCTCTCTTCTAACCGCACCCACAAAACCTCACTAGTGGGGTAAAAGTACGCCTGGGCGGTACACTGCCAATGTTAAAGGTGCAATGTTTTGGACTTGGTGGTATCTAGCGGTGAGTGTGCAGATTGCGTCCAGCTGTATTCCACCCCTTAACCTTACCATTCCAAAGTCATGGGCGAAGCTATGCTGGCATGTAAAGTGCTAGTATGTTCTTGCAAAATTATGCTCTCTAGGACAGCATCACAGTCAGGTGATAATTTTGTATAAATAGTATCTAGGCATAAAAAGATTTGTGTAAAAAAAAAAAAGTATCTAGGCTAAAAAAAACAATAGTTCATAGATAACAAGGGACTATAATGTCCTCTCTTAAGCTGGTTGGCCATTCTTGACTACTTTAGAAACTGCACCTTATATGCAAATGTCTGTGCGTGAACTGCTCATATGATAAAGACTTGTGCCGTGCTCCTGACGAGCATAGAACCTCCACAAGCAAAGTGTATCCACAGCAATGTTGTGGCCCAACAGCGACTATATTAATACCATGGTTGTGTGTGGACTCCCGGCTCACTTGATGAACGCCACATTAGTGCTTGGCGGTATACCGGTTCATACCGAATACCGGTATGTAATTTTTTTATGTGTGTATTGGATTACACAACGTTCGGAACGCTGCGCGACACTTTCAGACGGGACCCTTTCAATGTTGCGCATCTGAACACGCACGGTGCGACCTTGGGGCCAACATTAGTTAGTGCTCGTGTTTCGTTGCAGGGATGATGGATAGACATTGAAAGTTCCGAACTCAAAGCTGCAGAAATAGTCGAACATGATGACACAAAAGAACTTGTGCCAAAAAGAGGAGCCGTGTCTGTTTGGAGGTTTTTTGGTTCCAAAAATCAGACGTCGACCAAACAACCATTTTATGCGAGTGTTGTCCGGCTAAAATTAACGCCGGAGGTGGCAACACAAGCATGTCTTTCAACCAGAACCGGCCAATTTCCACCAGAACCGACACGGCAGCGACTGTGTTCTGTACTGCGATCCCACTAGAAGCGGCACGGACACGTTCCGGCTGATGGCTCAAGACGTGCATAATTATAATTATGACTCATACAATATTATTCACGAGTTATAATCAACCCCTACATAATATATACCTCAATATTATAACCCATTAAATACAGTATGATTTCTAGATGTCATGGCAACGTTGCGGCGTGTGACACTGCACACACGTGCGCAGACACGCACAGTTTAGCTATTGATACGATGGACTGTATAATATTACAATACCCTGTGAATTGTATAGGCGTCGATGTGAGCTCATGGAACCAACTTTCAAAAATAGAAGAGGCACGTATCGTAAACGAAGTGCCGGTTTGGGGATGGTTCCGTGCTGCGACCGTATCCAGTGGAATAGCATACATTGACTATAATGGTTTCCATTATTTTTGACCGTTTCGCTGCCATGCCGCTTCCGTGAAATTGGCCTTCAATTATACCTTTACCGTGAAACCGTTAAATTTTGAAAAATAGTCATATTAATTTCTTTAAACTGTCTTTCGGATTTGCTGGCTTAGTATGAGCAGCCATATAATAGCCTTGAAACATAAAAGCTGTGCATTTCATTTAAATGACTTCAGAACTTGTGAGATATATATCATTAAACAGTTGGTTGTTTCTCCTATGTAGCTGTGGAGGGCTGGATCCTGTTTGTGACTGGAGTTCATGAGGAAGCCACAGAGGAGGACATCCACGACAAGTTTGCAGAGTTTGGAGAAATCAAAAACTTGCACCTGAATCTTGACCGAAGAACAGGCTATCTGAAGGTTAGTTGGTAGAAGTTTCTGATTGTTAAAATGTTAGAAATGGGATCCAACATTGTTACACAGAATATTATGTTTAAAACATGCCAGTTTACCATGTTTACTATTGATTTTTCCATGAATATTTACATAGATTTAAGCCATTCTAAACTTGTTACCTGCGGGTTTACCACTCATCTGTTGGGGAATGTTGCTTTTATAACCTGGTGAATGGGATTTATATGAAATCTAAACAATACAATGTTTAGAATTGTATAGCAACCTTACCTGGGAGTATTTGTATGCACTTATCCCTCCCTATGTTCACCTGCATTTAAAAGTGCAGCGTCAGTTGTGTTTTTTTAACCTAAGTTGGTTCTGTAGGCAGAGCTGCAAATTAAGCTCGCCGGCTAATTTATATTTCTGAATAGAACAGTTCACCGCTGCAGAACAGTTCACCTTAATTGTGCTGGGCATCTGGGATCTCTCCGTATAGATTAGATTCAACTTTACATATGGAATCAGAGCACCGGTACAAACTATCAGGTAGTGCGACTCAGACTCCAAGCAAGTCTGATGCATGAGGCAGCGAGCCTACTCGTTTATACAAAAGCAAAAACTTGTGGAGCGAGTGCTGCTGCGGAATATTTTAATGCATGGTATATTTGATCTCAACCACTAGGCGGCAGCCTTGTATTATCTTATCACAGAAACACCTGCTTGAAACTGTATGATAAAAATACACTAGCAATAGAGCAATTGCTACAATTTTATGATTAATAAATGTATTATCTATTATCCCAAAAACCTTGTTTGCCCTAGATTTGTATCAAAGCTTGTCTTCATTGGCATATTTATTCTCGACCGCTGGTGTCTTTTTTTTTTTTTTTTTTTTTTTTTTTTTATAAATAAAACACCCTTGACTTGAAGGGTGCTGTATAAACACTATTCTTGAAAGTTGGTTTGTGAGCCCTGCCGATGCTCTGTCCTTCCCAGGGTTACGCGTTGGTAGAGTATGAGACCTACAAGGAAGCACAGGCGGCCATGGAGGGTCTCAACAGCCAGGACCTCATGGGCCAGCCAATCAGCGTAGACTGGGGTTTCGTCAGAGGGCCGCCCAAGAACAAGAGGAGGTGAGTGTGTGGCTCTGGGTTCTTCTGCCTCTGCCAAAGTACTTGGTGGAGGACTAGGATAACCCCAATGTGTTTGATTAGCATATTGAGTGTTTTTGCTAATGTCTATTTCATACCTTGATTCTGGGCTTTATGGTAAAACTTTCTTTATCTCCACAGGGGTGGCGGACGCAGGCGTAGCCGGAGCCCAGAAAGGAGGCGGCGCTGATCTCTTTTCCGTGCTTGTAATTGGCCAGAGACACGGTCCATTATGCTTACTGGCAGTTAACTGGTCATCTACCATCAAGATCATAATTGTAAGCGATTTTACGCTTTTATGTTCAAGTTAAACGTAAATGTCTCTTGTGTAACTTTTGGCGTGACAGGAAAACTTTCTGCAGAAAGTGTAACCATATAGCTTTCCAACTGAACTGCTTAATTTGGAAGTTTTTCTTTAACAGTAAATTCGTTTCGGGGGTTTTCAAAATTCTGTTTGGTTATGTAATATGCATTTTATGTCACTGGAATTGTGTTTTTTATTAACAGGGGTCAAATTAAACTTTTAAAAATAGAAATTGTGCCATTTGCTTTATTTGGCAACACGAATCATTAGATGACTGCATCCATCAAATAATTCAGACTGTGTATAATATTTGTTCGGTTCTGCAGATGTAGAACATATCTGAAGTTATAGTTCATATTCATCTCATTTATATACTTCGGAACATATTTGGGAACATGGATTAGTATTTTATAGTTCTTGATGGATCACCCTGATTGGTAAGTTAAAACATTAGCTGACAATTTTTTGTTTGTTTAAATGCTCGGTTTTTAAGGTAAGAGTACGATTCCCTTAAAGGGTAAATTGAGGGATTCATTGCAACGTTGAACTTTGTTTACTCATCTTTTAAACCGTCTGTGTATAGCTGCACATCGTCGTTCAGATTCGCAAAAGTCCATCATTGGTCGATCGGAGTGTCAGCGAAGTATGTTCTCTTCAATGATTGGTCAGCGCTTTTAATTGGGCGGGCCCGAGCGCTGTGGTTGACGTTGTTGTTGTTTTAAGTGGCTAAAGAATTACTTTGTCGTTGGTGGTCCGGTGTGGATTTCTAACTCGAGTGGTCATCGTGAAAAGTACAAAAAGCGAATATCTCATGGACGTTGTTATGAAGACTGCATCGAGGAGCTCACAAGTCCTGGAAAACTATTATAACCGATGAAATGTTATCTACGAGGCCGCTTAAGGTAAGCAGACAAGGGGCACTCCACTAGCTAATGTTAGCTGCTGGCTAGAGGTAGCCGCTCGCTAGCCTGATGCCATGGTCCTGTATTTACCTTACACTATAGTTTGATAGAATATGCATAATTAAACAATTTCACCAATTGTTTATCATTGAAGTTAAAATGTGTTTGAGCGAATGCATTTTATGTGAATAGCACAGACCAACACATTCCGTATGATCACGAGATGTTTATGTAAGTGCTGTGTGACTTGTAAGGTGTATTTTCGAATATACCCGGCTCCTATAGCTGGCTATAATGAAATTATTTTATGACAAGGTATCAGCACTGTGGTGAAACTGCAGCTTATACAGCAGAAGAGGTGGGAGTTGCTTGGTTAGCATTGCGTTAGCCTCATGCAACTATTGTTCCAAGTTGCAGGCAAAGCAAATGTCTATTGTAAAGTTTGCAGCGAGTAAGTGACTGGGCTTATTACAAGCAGTGAAAGTCCCATTGGGTGTTTGATTCATCGATATAGTCAACCACCGCAATAACCCAGTTAGAGTTTTAGTTTAGGACACAGGGGTGATGTCAACGAGGGAGCGGCGCAGAATAATCACATTTCGATGCTCCTGCGTAGCCCCTTAGTTATTATGCTTGTGTTAAACAGCACGGAGTTGACAACGGTAGCCACTACACGTTTATGGGCAACCCCATGCTTGCAGCAGTTGGAATCCTAACGTTGCCCTATCGTAGCAGTCCTTAGTTAATGTTACTTATGTCAATATTGCGAATGTTTATTCTAATTTCTAATATCCCTTTAACGACAGGGTTGCCTTACGCTCTAGTTTGAATTATTCAGGTCCTGCATTTATGGATTCTTTTGTTTGCTGAAGCACAGAACATACTGTCAACACTGAAGCAGGACAGAGGTGGACGTTCTGTTGACATCTTTGGCCTAGATAGGCAGCTTGTATGCTGCTTCTGAGCCCCCTCCCCAAGGAATTCATTTATATGTCTTTATTAGACTTTACACGACTATCAAATGCAATTTAATATATTGTGTTGTTGATTCCTTAACTAAAAGCCAGAATCTGGAACGCCGAAGGGTATAAGAAACTCGTGCAGCTGCACAACTGCAGGTGTTGTGGAATTTGTAGAAGGGAGGTGCTGTGGTCGGCAAAGAGAACGTCCCCTCCCACCTGTAGTGTTTCCTTTCAGTGACTATGCCGGGTGTTTGAAATGCCAAACACACACGCCCAAAGGGTGGCATGGAAGGCTGCCTAGATTGAACATCTTGCACTGTGGGTGACTCGTCTCAACCAACAGACCATTGTTGTTGAAATGGGCAGTGGCTGGTGAGTTTGTCTTGACTTGAGGACACTTTGGAATAGTGGCCACTTTGTTAATTCACGTTAGTTTCTCACACAATAGTTGTGAGTGTTCAGATTGGTGTTGTGAAGCATAATTTAGTACTAATGAGCTTCACGTAATATAAGTAAGTATGCATTTGTGTATCATGCAACATCATTTCCCCTTGCCCCATGACTCATTTAAGATCATTTGCATGGCACCTCCCACTGATGTGAGAATCTTAACTACTAACATGATACACAAAACCCGTACATAGCCAACAACTTCATATGCAGCCAGTAACAAACCATGTGGCTCTAGGATGCATTTTTAATTTGTTACACACTTTACATTTCTTAAGGTGCGATCGATGAACTATTGACAGTAAGACAGCTTTGTGTCTAGTGTTGTATGAACTGGATTAGGAAGGGCATGGCTAAAGGTGTGTATAGAGTACCCAGTAATAAAAGGGGTTAAGGGTTGGTGCGAAAAGAGCTTCAGGCTGATGTGATTGGTCACAGCTGAAGGCCTGGCAGCAACGTTCTAGAACTGTTTCCTGTGGGCCGAGAGTACAACAGCAGTCAGCCTGTTATGTTCCTTTCCGGGGATCAAGTTATACAGGTGAGCTGTTGACTTGGATCCACCATTGGTTCATTGTAGCATGTTATTTCTAAAGGAATGGCCCATTTAACCAAGCCTCTTTGTGCTTTGGCACTATGGCTGCCATATTGGATGTAAGCCGGCTATCATGCTGCTTCAGCAAGCCGAAGGATATGAAATTTTAAAGTCATCCATTCACTGGGCTGACCCCCGTGTGTGTGTGTGTGTGTGTGTGTGTGTGTGTGTGTGTGTGTGTGTGTGTGTGTGTGTGTGTGTGTGTGTGTGTGTGTGTGTGTGTGTGTGCGCGCAGGGGGGTCCAGTGTCAGTCATAGAGCCAATCCCATTAGCAGCCTGCCTATTCCCATGGGTTCCTTGTTCCAAACTGTCATATTAATAAGTAAATAGGGCCTGGCCTCTCCAGGTTAGTTGGACAAACCAACCACTTTTACATGATGTGACGAGTCTCCCTCAAACAAGCTAAATCAAAGACAATGTATGAATGAAATGAATGAATCTGTATGGTAAACTGTAAGGAGCAATAAAAATGCAAAGTTTCTGATTACAATTAAGTCATGAGAACACATCTATCTTGAATCCTCCTGTGTGTCTCTTAGCATCAGGACAGGAAGAGATGTCAGTGTGAGGTAGGATAAACCAGGCTCTGTCCCTGTACTACTACAGTGAGGTTGCAATCAATAGGTAGCCTGTCTCAAGGAGAGAGAGAGAGGCCCGTGCACCTAGACAGCTTATAGAGTTTTTTAACTTATAAAAACTCTTTGCAGCCCCACCCTCCCAAGCCCAGCTGGATGCCAGCCAGCCTTGTGACACAGCAGCCAGCCAGCACCCAGGGGTGTTTATGTGAGGGTGGAGAGGCCCAGAATCACAGCCTCACCTCCATTACTGCGTACCTTATCTGCCCTTCAGTAGCTCCACTCAGCCTGGTGAGTTAGGGGTACTGTCGGGGTCTGGTAGGTCTCTGTTTGAGTTGGGTGTGCTGATGGTCTCTGTAGTTTTAGGTGTGCAGGCTAGTAGGTCTGTGTAGAGTTAGGCGTGTTGTTGTAGGCTGGTAGGTCTCTGTAGAGTTGGTGTTGTGGAAAAAGCCACGACTTAATACTTTACCGAATTACGAGAGGTCAAGAAGGGTTGAGTTGGAGTGATCAAGACTTTATTGTCGCTACGCAGAGAGACAACCAGCCTGAGATTTGTTTGCAAAGGATCTGAAGAGCGCACGGAGAGCGCTCACATGTACCTTGTGTTGTAAGCCCCGCCCCTAATACCCTAAAGCTGCGTGCCCACTGCATCCGTCCGTCAACGGATCCCATTGACTTTGCATGGGGCGATCCCGAAATGCATTGTGGGTCCGTCCGTTCCGTTGGCTCCATCTCTTGGGTTCAGAAGTTGAAAATATTTCAACTTTGCAGGCTGCAACGGATCCGTCAGCCAGATCAGATCGCGTTATCTGGGTCCAATTCCACTGTAGGCGTTTCCCCCCTCAGTCAGACACGCCTCCCGTCATCCTTTGACGGACGGATGCAGTGGGCACGCGGCGTTAGGCCAATCACATCACATCACATATTAAATCATTACATTTCCTCATTAGTTATCGTCCCTCCCACGATGTCCATAAAACATTACAGTAATCTTACAAGATACATAAAAGGAACATATTAAACATTGTAGTTACATAAAGTTGCAGATTATACATTTGTTACATGATATATGATTCTTGATTAAAATCCATTCATTGCATTGTTTATAAACCTGATCTTAAACCACCACTTACCACATGGGTTTAAGAGATGAGCCCTGTGAAACAAACAGCAATTCAAACAGTCATTAAAAAGCTGGTAGGGTCTAATTTTAACCGGGTATGGATAATATAGTATAGTGACCTTTAAATCTAATTTATAGCTTACAGACTAAACATTCATGTCTGACCAGACTACCCACGCCATCTGGCCACTCATGGGGGTTCACCTCTTGGACAATAGGCCAGCCGTGTGACTTCAGGACACATGCAAATGTCCCTAGGACTAGTTTAGGAACAAGTTTAACCAGGTAAAACCGATATTATTTACTGAAGTGAGGGATATCTTATATTCATTCCTCTCCACAAGTATATTCTAATATTTGCAGAGGATATTAAATATTATTCTAATATTTAATATCCTCTTAAACCTACCATTATTTTCCACCACATTAGGTGTGCTGTTGTAGGCTGGTAGGCCTCTGTGTAGATTTAGGTGTGCTGTTGCAGGCTGGCAGGTCTCTGTAGAGTTAGGTGTGCTGTTGTAGGCTGGTAGGTCTCGGTGTAGAGTTAGGTGTGCTGTTGTAGGCCAGTATGTCTCTGTTTAGAGTTAGGTGTGCTGTTGTAGAGTTGGGTGTACTCCTGTTGTACTCGTTAAAGTTAAGGGCTGATTATGGTCCCATGTTCATGCAATGCAAGGGGGTTACGGACCCCTTACATCATTGCAGAACCTCCTTGCGTCCTCCTTGCATCCCAAAAATTGTAATCTTCCGTTAAGGTGACGCAGCTGCAAGGGCTGTGATCGGTCCGCCCACTAAAACCCGAACCATAAAGGTTCAAGCGTTCATGGTCATTCCGTTGCGTGAACGTGGAACCATAATCAGCCCTTTGGATGTATTGTTTCAAGCCTCAAGCCTGTGTCACACTTGGTTTGCAGTCCTTTTGACCTATTGGATAGGTTTGAATTTGTTTGATTTGTTATAGTGCTGTGCTGCGTCAGCCACATACTAGGGTTACTGTGTAAAGGTCAGATCCATGCATCATTTGAGTTTAATTGAATACAAGGATAAATGCTGATTTAAATATCTTGTTATGGACCAAGCAATATCATGTCATGACAGCTGTTCACAGATTCTATCATTCAGTCATTCTTTTATATGTAAATTATTAAACTTAAGTAAATTATAAACTTGCATCATTTGCTGAAGCAGCAACCAAATGAAACACTGTATGGAAATTCTCATTTGAATGCACTGTGTTTTGCTGCCTGACATTGAACACCTCAAGGTATATAACCTATGACTTCCATCATCCTGGTCAGTGTACCCAGCTGGGGAATGAGGGAGTGTCAGTGAGAGCTATCCCACACCAATAAGTCCGCTTTCACTGGGCATATGAAACCAAATGGCACTTTCAACAGTGCAACAGTAGAGTTGGCATGAAGCAAATCCTGGATCAAATCCTGAACATGAGTCCCAGTCTATCTCCCCAGTGTCTCCATGGCAGAAGGGCCGTAATCCCACACCCTGGCCTGATGAGCATCCTCTCGCCCCCTGCTTGACACAGGGCTTTGACGTATGGCCGCCTCTGGGTGTGCCAGGCCCCGCAGCACGTGGAGATTCACATGAGCATTAGCAGAACACCACCAGCAGGTCAGCCTCCAGGATTAACCCGTCAGACAGCTTTGGTTTGAGTTTACACATGTGAGGACGGCTAAGTGCTTGCAACTCGCCATGCTCTATCAATCTATTAGGGAAATCGATCTATTAGGGCTGATCCTGTGGCCAATGTCTACTCTTTACGGGACCATTTTTGATTGGAGTTCATGCCTTTTGGTGTTTGCTGTTTTTTTATTGGCCATATATGTTTTGTATGTACTGTTCTGAATTTCAAGTGGAACAGTGCAATTCCTATAAACGACAATATGTAATATTGCAGTTTCCTTTGTCACCTAGCTTTGCCAATGTGATCTGTTATTTTACTGAATAAATTGAAATAATTCCCAATTTACAGTTTCATTCCATCTATTGAAGGGATGGAAAATCATATTAATAAATTATATTTCATAATATTATCCCTTGGGTGGAAGGGATTTGTACTTAAAACACTAAAAATAAATGTGGTAAAAAATGTTGCAGAGAATAAACCTCAATGTGCAGTTTTAAATGGTCATCTCAAAATGTTCCTTCCAAAGTCAGGTGGAAGCTTGGCAGCCTCCGAGACAGAAACATAAAGACGTTATGGACACAAAGGCTGGACAAGGATCAAGAGGCAGCCAGCCCTAGAAGTGTGACTTCTCTAATACTGAGTCTGCACTTTGTTTCCAGCCACCCAGAACTTCCCAGAAGAAAAAAGCCAGTTGTATAATTTACCAAATAGAATGCTCCATTTGTGTTGCTGTGCTGTACAGTGTACAGTGACCCCACACGCAGATCAACATGGCATTGCATGACTAGCCAAAGCACAGTATAGGAGTCATTGTTTTTACTGGGTGGTAGCAGGCCTTTCCACATCATTCTGCTCCAGAGGCTGTCAATGAGGCCTGACTTAAATGGGCTTGCTGGGACTCCCTGGGAACAGACCTGGAAACTCTTGGCTATGCACTACCAAGATGGGCATGTTTGGTTATAAAATTTGGTTATAAAAATCCAGTAAGTTTTTCTGCTGTTCTTCCTACAATAACAGTGTGAATTCACCAGCTGTTGGGAGTTGTTCAATAACTAATGGCGTGCCTACTGGTGCGTGGTGGCCGTCACCCGTGATCTCCAATGACCTGATGGCACACAGGGCAACCGTTCTCCTATGAAATGTAAGGCTAGGTGTTTTTGCATGATGGAGTTCCCAGCCAGAATCGCAAAGAGAGAGGGGCCCGGAATGCTGTGCATGGATTTCACAGGAACACACGGCATCGAGCGAATCAGAGAGCCGAAGGGCAAATATTCTCTGCTACAGCATGACATCACCTCTCAGACACTCTGCTAAATAAACAGTTGCACTCGGGAGAGTTGTCACTGGCCATTTGAACCTGGTGAACTTGGCCACTATCGGCACCCTACAGCGAATGGCAGTGAGAGGCCGGAGTACAGTAGTCCACCATGAACCATGAGAATGTTAACTGCGGCACAAGTGCTGTCCTGGAGCAAGGCTCAACGTGGGCACTGGATTAGTGTAGGACAACTGTGTGGGCCGCGGGCAGGTGCAGTTCATTGACCAAGAAGGAAAATTAGATCAAGCAGGCTGCGTTACAACATGCTTGTTTGGTTTGGTCTCTCTGTTTTCTTTGATTAAGCCACAATTTGAATGCCAATTAGGCCATCTCTCACAGGGTTTTATTGCGCATTATTTACGTCATATACTGGCTTGTTTGAATTGTCCTACAGTTAGGATAGATGTTTGGATAGATGTTTATCTTCAAATCACTTATTTAACGTGAACTCTCACTTGTTTGGGTAAAAACTAACAAACTAAATTCCAAAGATGGGACGAAAAGATTCCAATCTGATTTAATAAACATTCAATCTTGATCCTTTCCCTGCAGGAGTGGAATAACCTTCTTGGTTCTCCGTGTTTATCCCAGATCAAGAAGCAGTGGGTTGTTGTATGGATGTGTTAGTCAAATGGCCAGCCATAGGAATGTGGAGCCGAGAAGGGAAGGGGGGGATGTGGGGGCCGGCAGGCAGATATTTGAGCAGTGACTAGACCGGCTCCACAGCCGCTGGGCCGGTCTGGGCTGCGGGAGGGTGGCATGGCTCTGGAATCTCTGACATCATCGTTGTGGGCGTGTTCACGTGAATGTTTGTCTCTGTGTGGAACTCGGACACGAATGGCGGCCATGCATTAAGCTGGGCTGGTATGTAACCGTGCAATGTTTTGCACTGCAGATTTGTAAACCGGTCATTGTAAATGCATTTAAATAGGTCATTGGTATTGGCTACAATTTTGTGATGAGGGCTAATAAGGTTTGGCTTTACATTTGGTATCGTTTTCATTAGTCTTTAGGAGTCGATTTTCTTTTTATATATATATTTTAATAATAGTCAAGCTGTACTTACAGCCATATTCATGCCTAGCATTTGCTACATCCAAGAAATGATTAAGTGGTCTTTCATTCACACAAAGAAGAAAACTAGTGTTCACTAGTAGACTAATAGTTTAGTGTTGCATAGTGTTGTTTACGTTAGCCCTGCTGAGCTCGGTTTAAAGAGACTTACCTCACTGGGTCTTATGATTTATTTGCCAATGTCCCCCCGCCCTCCCCCTTCCTTCTACTTCCATCCATCTGAGGGCTCAGCCAAACTCTATTGATTTTCTGGATGTCGGTAACCACAAAAAAACATTAGCCATACCTCTGTACAGTGTACAGGCAAGCAAGTTCACCCTGGAGCAGGAAGATCTTGGTGGTACAGTCACTGATAATGTTTACAAGCACAGCAGTATTAATACATTCAACGTGATGTATTTGCCAATACATTCCTGACCTTTATGGATGTCTCTGGTATTTAACCTGATTAAACCACTGGGGTTGGACTCATTGTGTGTTTTGTATAAAACCTGGCTGGGTCGATTTGATTGAGGGAGCCGCGTGGCAACTTGTGTAGTCATTCAAAGCCTGATTCTGTCTGACCTTACGCAATGCTTATTGTATGCTACGGCCTTATGCAGCTCTTCCCCCCCCTTAAAAAAAACCCAGCGTTGAGTTCAGACACGATGCATCAAGCTAGCAGTCCCAGGCATTACTGCAGAAAATGTCAGGATTGGCTCATGTGTTCCAGTGGTGTAGCTGTTGTTTCCATACAGTGTCGAGTTATTTCACTGACGCGTGCTATGTTTACCCCAGCTCATTACGTCACTGTAATAAAGAAAGCATTGTCTGGATCCGCATAAACATGTGCTCTATTAGAACAAAGGCTTTTGTTCCAACTAGCCACCTCCAAATCCCTCTGTCCGATTACTCATACCGGTACATCTTGAGCTATAGTTTACTACACTGTTTCCCCTATATGCATCCAGCAGTTGAGTAGAGTCGTCTCTGAATTACTAGAGTGAAATCAGTCATGCACAAATTATTATACTATAGGTTAGTACATGACTTGATAATCAAAGGTACCTACACAGTGATTGTGTAGCAGTGTAACTGATTGTGTAACAGAAGCAACAGTATGGTGGCAGCCAACAGAAAACTAGCTGGTGGTCATGGTGCATGTTTTTATATGTGATATTGTATTATATGAGGCCATTTTTGTTGGAACACACCAGAGGCCTACTGGAAACAGGGATTACACCTAAATGCGCCCGCTACCAGCAGCAGTCATTCATTAGGTTTATCATTGGTTAATAAGGGTGTTTGTGAATCTATGTTGACAGATTTTTATTATAATAGGAAAATAAGTTTCCTATTTTATATATATATATATAAATATATATATTTCCTATTATTATAAATAAAATACAGGCAAAATCCATCAGTTTCCAAACTGATGAAGGGATTCCAACGCATCCTCAATGTTCCCTTTTCTTCACCGAGGAATGCAGACTTCTCTTATGCACCCAACGCAGATCCTGAGCATCGATGCTCATGGTATACTCAATGACGCATGACAGTTGATCAGATGTATGCAGATATCAGCTGATTGCACAACTGCTTACTGACAGCTCATTATCAGTTATTGGTTTTGGAACCAATACCAAGTCTCAGTGTCTAAGCATTACTCTCCGATCTGCGATCTGTTGATTTGTAGATCTGTGAGTCTGCTGCTGTGTTGAGCTGAGTGTATCTATTCTGCATACAGTATACCCAGGAGTTGAGCTGGGGGAAAGGCTTGGTGTCCCTGGGGCAGCTATGTACACTTGCTCCCCAATCCTTTCCCACCACTCACCTAAGACGTACACCCAAACGTACCCATTTAAACCTTCCTTAAGTTATTACTTCCACTCAACCATTCTTAACGCTTCAGCAGATATTACCTCCAGGGAAGCCTGCATATCTCCCTTCCTCCTTCACCCTGCCGTCCGTCCCCACAGAAAGTCCTCATCTCCTCCCCCTCCTGCTACTGAGATGGAGCAGTGAGATTATGTAATGGTCCAGTCGGTGTTGGCTGACCGGTTTCAACCACATCACCGCCACTGAGATCCAGCCAGCTGAAGGACTGCCATGATGTCACTACAGCCGTCTTCTGTTTTACTTCTCTCCGCCGTTAATTTTATCTCTGGTCATCTTTCAGTAGTCGTTCAAGTTCATTACCTTATCCTCCAAGCGATGGTGTGCCTGTTACCCTGCCCAGCCCAGTCTGTGAACATTCAGAGATAACAGTCCCCGATGTCTGACACTCAGTCGAGATCCATAGAAACAGCATTATTCACTTGAAGTCACTTATTGTCAAAGAAAAAAATTAAAATAATATTCACAATAATTAATGATAAGTCTAATAAGAATACTTGTTCCTAGTATCTTTCTATTATCCGATTGGGCCTCCAGGAATTCCAGGGCAGGGATGCAGCATCCACCTTCTAACCCACATTACAGTCATGCTCTCCAGCTCTCAACACTGGGCTGCGTGGCCCAGCCCTGCCTCCGCTGCTGCTCTCTTAGGCCCCCTTATCTCATTATTCATATGATGTTATGAGGGCAGACGGATGTGCCTCATATTAACAACCATCACAGGAAAGGTTACACATGGAGCTGGTCATCGCTCTCTCTCCCTGAGCGTTTTTCAACAGAACAAACGGTCGCTTCAACGTTCTCCCGGAGCATACAGGGATGATGCTTTCTGTTTTTACAGCGTGATTTATTGTCCTTAAATCAGTTACCTTTTAAATGGTTTAGCTAGGTTGCCAGTCGCCCTCTGGGCTTTAGGTGATCCCTCTTGTAATGTGGAAAGGGAAATTTGTGTACTCAGGTGAAATGGAAGCATAACAAAGATGCACTAAGGAGAAGTGACACGCGGTGACTCCTTAGCACGCTCCTTACAGTAATTGAAGAATTCTCTGCTGCCTATTTTCCATTAATCACTAGTGGTTAAGTGTAGGTAGGTATTGCATTGGTAAAGAAGTTTGAGTAAGGTATAAAAACAAAGGTATTACTATTGCACAAGGCAAGCGTTAACAATGCTATACAGCTAATGCAGGGGGGAATCTTTT
Source organism: Gadiculus argenteus (assembly GCA_900302595.1). Classification (NCBI taxonomy): domain Eukaryota; kingdom Metazoa; phylum Chordata; class Actinopteri; order Gadiformes; family Gadidae; genus Gadiculus; species Gadiculus argenteus. Next base: position 3,705 of record OMLJ01048412.1, on the reverse strand, counting down.
CATTTGAAGTCACACTGGGCTAGTTTCCCTGCATCTACCTGTTTCTCAGTGTTCTGTAAATGTAGGCCACCTCATATTGTGTGACCCAGCATGAATGCACAGGGAGGCATGACGGAGGGTTTGGATCTGTGTTTGCAACACCTTCTACAGCGACCCCGTTCTCCACCATCCCATGTCGGCCGTACCGTTACTGGTTGACAAAATCTCCCAACTGTTCCCTCGCATCACTGTGTCCTATGTGTTCTGTGCTAGCTCTAGGACGTCTGTTATTTAAAATGCTTTTGTGTTATCAACTGCGTATCTCTAGTTTTGGCCATACTTATTTTGACCATCTCATTATCCACCTTGAAATAAATAGTTATTTGAAGTATGGCGTCCTAGTTGTGTCTTTAGTGATGAATGGATTGATCAGTCTACACATGGGGGTTAATGTGTGATTAAGTTGCAGTAAAATGGGATAAAATCTCTTTGGTCTGATAATTAGTTTATATATATAAATGGTGGAAAACTCATTCTTTCCTTGATTTATTTAGATGTATGATAAATAATTTATTACACAGGTTCAGTACAGTTGTATATTTTTACGAGTCTGACGTATATTGTCGAGTCCATAGGACTCGACAAAATACAAAGACGAGTAAAAATATACAGCCGTACTGAACGACTACCTGTGTAATAACCTATACGTATACTAGTATACAGTATATTGTCATGCTAATGCAGAATAGATATTAAGTCTGTTGGAAGGACAATTGGCCTGTCCTTAAGGCCATTATATTATCATTATCATATCCTCGACACGTAAACAATCTTATTTTACATGCAGGTGGCTGTTTTTCATATTTGATGGAAGACTTTGAATCAGATGGTTATTTAACATTTATTTAACGTTCTTGAATATGACTGCATGGCTGCCCGGCGTGAGTTACAGCAGAGACGGTCAAAGTTTTAAATGGAGCTTGTGCACTTAACTTGTGTGGTCATTAATCTTGTTCATCTTGTTTTAGCGCTTGGCAGCCGTACAGAGAGGTGATGGCAGCTTGGCCGGTGTTCTGCATCATTAGGACACAGACAAAACATATATCTTTCTCTACTCAATGTCAGAGCAGCAACGCCGACAAGTCCCTCTTTATATGGGGGGGGGTGTGTGTGTGTGTGTGTGGGCTAAAGCAGTACAATACTTTGCTCTAAATGTTACTTTTTCTGTGAAAAAAGATCCATAGCTCATAGAGATGTGTATGCATTTTTTGTATTAATATTTAATGATGCTTTGCTGTATTTATTGATGTAGCAATAGGCTATATTGTGACCTTCCTGTCACAATATAGGGTTGGGATGGCAGCATGAACATGAGATTTGCATGCATTAATAATAACAACGACAATATTACCAGACAAAAAATATCATAGCATGTCGGTGGTGCACAATAAGGCATTTAACTTAGGGCATTGATTAACAATGGGCATTGACTTAATGTATACAAACGTGGGCTTGGAACATGCATGCCAAGCCCACTTCCATAGCTGGAATCAGCAGCACTAATGTGCTTGTCACGGGCCCCTCCTCCCCAGCCCACCTACTGTGACACCTCACCAGGGTGCGGTGACCTCCATGCCGGCCCTAATGATCCAGGCCTCACTTCTGGCTCTGGGATCGGCTCAGCTCAACCCACGTGTTGTCAGCAGCTCCTGTTACGTAACGCCCTCCCCTCCCTGTCAGACAAAGGCTCAGCCGGCCAGGACAACAAATCATTGGCCCAGGCCATCCTGCTAGCTGCAGGGTCCAACCCAACCGCCAAGCCATAGTTGAACCGTCTTCCCATTGGAACATGAACAGTGTGTCTATGTTTACCTGGCTTGTTCTCTGCTGTGTGGGTGGGAAGAGGGTGTGTGATGCTAGCTACCATGTTTTAGCCTCCACATCTGGCTAGGAGCTAAGGGATTGTATCTTGTAAGGAAATTAATGCAGACGCATATCTGCATATAACACTCCTGAATTTGCTGAGCATTTTTCTGTTAAGTATTTCATATTCAGAGGAGTGTACCTGTGGGAAATGTTGGGACTGGTATTTTTAAATGTGTTGCATTTGCCTCGCCTTCCTTGGGAGCACATTCAAATCTGCAATATGAGTCAGATGTCCAGCAGTCTTTATTTACAGGTACAGTATGTGTTGACGGTAATAACATGACATCCTCCTGTTTTGCATAGCTGTGTAAGGAAAGGACACACTGTTCATGCTCTCTTCACGTCGTTCCCTCAAGACATTAAAAGACCATGTTCACAACATATCCAGCTGTTGTAATGTTGCATTACAATTCCAACTCAAACAGCATATTAGGCTGGGAAGTAAGCGTAGAAGGGGCGTGAGTGGATAATTAAGGATTTGGCGAAGCACCAACCACTTCCTTTCCAAGTAATACAAGCCCCACTGCTGTGATAATGGGTCATTGGTTGGTTTGTTTAATGTCCACCCACTCAGACTAATTGTCCTCATAATTAACAAACACCTTAATGGAAGTGACTTGGATACATTTTAAACTGAATTTAATGAGTCATGAAGTGAATTGTGTTCATTGCTATCCGCTCTCCTCTTCTCAGAGTTGGCCCAGTAGTACTAACACAATAACATGAAATAAGTGTAGTCAGCTGTAAAGAGAGGAGGAGGAGGAGTTGCAGAGGAGAGAGTGGGTAGGGGAGTGAGTCATGGTAAACTTAGCAAGTGGAATCTAAAACGAAGCAGAGCCACCACTGAGATTAATTGTCCTTGTGGTGAATAGCTGACCACAAGCATCCTTTAGCGTCACTATGACTATTCAATGAGCGGCTTGGAGTCATTTATCATCTTATGATTGAGGGGGTGGGGTACGTATTTACGTATTTCCACTTTATGTAATATTTGCAAATGTGGTTAATGTCCCAGTCAAAGAAATGGGAGTTAATCACCTACAATGTATCACAATATGACCATTAGCTGATAACTTGATGATAAAGTACCAGCGAAACACAGTAATTTCCAAAATGTATTCAACGTGACTTCCAGCAAATGCAATAGAAAAACATAAAGTTGCAGCGAGGTCAACATCGTGATGTGACCGCTCAAGGTCAAAGGTCAGTTCGAGCCCCCTACCCAGGCACTTTACAATAATGTCAGGTGTGGCTGCGGCTGGGCTTGTTTTCACCTCATGTCACGCCGTGTCATCTCTGGTCTTAAGCTATTATCCACACAGGTTCCAGAACCGGTGACCGACTGATTTTGACAGCATTGTTCTCTTTTCCAGGTGTGACTGGCAGCGCAGCGTGGAGTTGAGAGCGCTCCTCCTCCTCTTCCCCCTCCTCTTCCTCCTACCCGGCTGCTGTGGCCAGGACTGTTATCAGTGAACAGTTAGTCTGTCTTGTTGGGTTTGGTTTCCTCCGCTCCGATGCTCTCCCAGCGCCCTGTCACTTCATGATCACATGACCGTGGATATGGACACAGTCCTGTCCGAATTTGTGCGTTCAACTGGAGCAGAACCGGGACTGGCAAGGGATCTTCTGGAGGGTATGTACCCACGCAAAGCATGATGGGAAATTGTGACACTGCAATATTTACGGGAATGTATTTCTTTATGCAATAGTAGTTTTACCTGTGTTAAAAAGGTAAATAGTATACAATCATAAGTCATACAAAATAAACCTTACTTATATATATATATAATAATGGTATAT
>OMLJ01048410.1:0-12269 GCA_900302595.1 Gadiculus argenteus | reverse complement strand
GGAGAGCACCCAGAAGACCCTGCTTGTATTGGCCTGAGACTGGGTGCACACCCCCCTCCTACCGCTACCGCTGGCTGTTCGCCAAACCTGGTATTCTATGTCACATGGTTCAACAAATATATTGTACAATGATCAAGTTGGAAAGGCTATGCATAACTTTAATAAATAAATCGTGCCATGCCACATTTCAAAAATGAACTTTTTTTGTCTTGGGTTGTGTTTTTTTTGTTTTTAATTTATTTTACTTTTTGAAGATGAATGCTCTTCGGCGGGAACTACATGTCATGTCACCTCAGTTTGTGTTGAGATCTGTTGTTAGTTAGGGGAGAAGCATATCTTTACTTCAATGTAATGTTGGGTGAGACAGTGTCAGTTGTACACCAGTCAAAAGTGCAAGCTTGCATACTGATTTTGCTGCACCTTTGCTGTCATATAGTGCAAAAGTTGTACGATATTTCACCCAAGATTTGACTCGGGAATGTGCAAGGATTTGTTCACGCCTTGTCTTTTAATTTTGTTTACCAAAGCTGATTAAAGCGCTAGTATGATGGTTGGATTAATACTGCTGATGGATTTTGCTGACCAATAGAGGATTCAAAAGGATTCAGGACAACAATGGAAACATATGGCTCCCAGGGCAAGGCTATTTGTTCCATTAATTAGACTGACATAAAAAACATGGTCTGCTAAGCTTTAAAACGAAACACCACTTCAACATTCAGTTGTGTGGGTTAAGTGTTCCCTTCTTTAACAAAAGTATTTTAATAATAAATAGAGTATTGGGCTAGTATAATTTGGGCTGCTGCTTTTATTAAAAGTATCTGCGCTCCTGTTGCTCTACTGATTTCTTGTTGAGTATTATAGTGTAGGCCTACCATAAATCCTGAAAGTGTATGGTTGTGTATCATCAAGACACAATATTTTCTAGACATTTGGAGCAACACGTTTGCAAGCAGAGCTGGGCTAAAAAGAGGACGACTCTAGAGTGCTCATCTTTTTTTGGTCCACCAGTAGGTGGCAAACATTTACCATGTAACAGCCACATATAACGACCCACCCTGAACGCCGCAGTGGCATCAGTGGGTTTATCCGCAAGTTCTTCTGAGACGGCGTAAGCAACATACTGATTTTCCAAAACACTTTGACAAACCGGCAAATCGATAATCAATCATTGTGAATTGTGTGGAATCAAGTACAAACGTTAATACCCACAGTGTGTCGTGTGCACTGATTGAATCAGAGGGCACACATGGTGGCTTTCAGTGTTTTTGAATGGTGTTCGATTTCCTTTTCTAAGTAAAATAATCAATCTCTCTCTCTCTCTCTCTCTCTCTCTCTCTCTCTCTCTCTCTTGTCGTGACGGCGGATGGCGGTAGAAGACAGGGTGGAGGGGTGAAGGGCGAGTTAAGACGAAAAAGTTGGCAGGTGCGGAGATTGGCAGCGAAGACGACGGAAGGGAGGATGGAGAGGGAGAGAGTAGAGAAGGAAAGACAGAGAGAAGGAAAGACGGAGTAGAGAAGGAAACACGGACAGAGAAGGAAAGACGGAGTAGAGAAGGAAACACGGAGAGAGAGAGGAAATACAAGAGTGAGTGAGAAGGGGAGCGGTAATTGATTGTCACACGTTCCACATGCACCCTTCAGCCCACTAATTGGAGTGCGGCAGACACAAAGAGAAGAACGCGGTGTCAGTCACGAGGAGCCCTTCAAGGTGGCCCTACCTTAGAGTCTCCCCCCCCCCATCTCTACTATACCCCTCTTCCACGAAGACGCGCGCGCGCGCGCGCGCGCGCGCACACACACACACGCACGCACACACACACGCACACACGCACACACACACACGGCAGCAGCAGCATCGCCTGTGAGTTATGACAGACACTACTCTTGAGATGAAAACGTGTTTTATCCGGCTAAAGGGAGAACTAAGTCATGGGGGTATGGGCGGGGCGGTGGGGGGTCAGCCCTAACAACTTAAGTCTCCTGTTTGATGATGTCAATGTCGCTGTGTGAATTGTGTATGTTTATTCAAAGGGCGAGTTTCTGTCTTTTCTTGTCTTTTCATCACACTGAGCAATCTTCTTTTAATCTCGTAGAGAAGCTCTTGGAAATGGGAGTATAAAACCAAATGAAGAACCGTCCGCCTCGGTGCATCCGCTGCAGATTTGCATAGATTTAGCATACATTGGGGGAGAGCTGTAGTTCATTTGTTTTGCTGATGGTTTGTATTGCGTCGGATTGCTGTCTGCAGATCTTTTTGGGACGTGTGCCATGTGTTGCTGCCGTGGGGCTTAATGCAGTGATAAGGACGCGAGACTAAATAGCTCACCTGTGACGAGGAGGGAGGGGGAGGGGGATTACACCAAGATGTTGAGCAGATTTACCCCCTAAGAGCTTTGCGCAATCATTATACTCTCACTCGAAATGTGTAAACAATGCAGATGAGAGAACTGGCACATCCGGGCGTGCATCTCTTAAGACACTATAATTATATGTTTTGGTTGTCCAGAGTTTTTGGACAAGTGCATTTTAATGGCACCATGCAGGGCTGGCCCAAGCCTTTTGGGGGCCCTAAGCAGAATTTGTTTCAAGCTTGTTGGGGCCCCACCACCACTGTGCTTGATGATTATTGACACAACAGCACTCTTTAGGCAAATATGCATAAAGACCCCCCCTCCTCCAATGTGTGCAAACGTGAATGTAAATGGCGGAGTGGGGTGGGTCTGGGCGTCCTCCCCCAGAATTCTTTTAATTTGGTAGATGTCATTTCCTGTATTCTGGTGCATCTTGGGGATGGCCAGCTGGAGATGACCAATACCTTAATTTGTTCAGAGTCATTGCCTATAACCTGACTTGCAGGGCCTGCACAAACAAACAGATATAGTGCTGGGTTTAGCTGCCCCCAAACCATAAGTCTACTTTAAAGGCCTAGCCTATATTTTGGTACATACTTGATAAGATGCATTCAGGGTTCAACACAGATATTGTGGCATAAGCAGAATTTCATGATTTAGAGCTTAGAGATTTTAGGCTTTTAGATATATCACATCACATATTGTGTGATATTTACCTGAGGGGCCCCATTCAGACATCAACCCATAACCCATGTTGTATGATTAAGGAACCCCTATTAAGACATATCACATTCTGTATTTGATCTGGGGCCCCACTGAGAGGGTAATCCACCTCTGTATTAATATAGTTAATATGTTATTTACCCCAAACCAGTGTCTTTTTAACCTCCAGAGTGTACTGAAATCAAATATTTTTTAAACACTTTTTTTCTTCTTAAGCAAGCTTAGGTCGCTTATGCCTCGGGCCGGCCCTGGCACCATGATTCGTGCCATATCTGCTCACAGATTGTTGTGCCCGTTTCTTGGCATGCATTCGTCGTGCCATTTGACTTCTGAAAATAAATCAGGTCCCCACTTTTAATGATGGCGTAAGTGGTGCCTCTGACCTGCCCACTCTCGCAGATGAGATGATGAATGTCAGCCCTCTTCACAAATTATCATCTCTTCTTTGTTTTCTGCTTGTTTTTTTTTCCATAGATTATGGAAAAGGTGTAAATCATTTCGATAGAGCTCATGGGTTCATCACTGTATTATAATTAAAAGGGGATAGCTGAGACTACAGGTGAAGAATCATATTGTATTGGGATAGTCGGTCTTGGTAATTAGATGAACTACGACAGTCAGTGTGTTTATATGACACTATTAAGATGCATGTATAGTTGTACTAAAAATTCGAAACGAATTAAGACCCCTAGATAACTTGATTGTTAGTTGAGTTAAGCAAGCTTCTCCTGGAAGCGTCACCTTATCGTGGTGGAGATGTTTGCGTGTCCCTGTGAACCTGAGGGCTGTGTTGTCTGGAGCCTTGTGCTCCTGGTAGGGTCTCCCATGGCAGAGTGGTCTCAGGCGAGGGGCCAGACTAAGAATGGTTCACAAGACTCCAATGAACATTGATATAAGAGGAGATGTGACCCGGCCCGGTGGAAGCCCAGGGCCCCCGTCTGGAGCAAGGCCTAGACGGAGGGCTCATTGCCGGGCTTCGTGGCAAACCCGGCCACCAGGCGCTCGCCAACAAAGAAGCAACGCACAGCCCGAAGAAACAACGTGGCACCCCCCCCCCCCCCCCGTCTGCATCCCATTGTCTCACCACCTGTGGGAAGACCCATTGGGGTCCAGTGCACAGCCACATGGGTGGCAGCGAAGGTCAGGGGCATGGGCGTAGGAACCGGGGGGGACGGAGGGGACATGTCCCCTCCAATCTTCGAGACAGGCGCATTTGTCCCACCCAAAAATTATACAGCAAAATATCTGATGCTTTTATTTTGAAAGCACAACACAGCGTCTTGTCACCGGCCCCATGAATGGTGTTGTATGCCCTCCACGGACCCTTTACTAGCGACAGGTTAGAGCCGGTAAGATGAAAAGACAGAAGCAGCAGCGCAGTTTAAATTATTTCTTTCTCCAGGGGAAGAAAAAAAGAAAGGAAATGTGAGTTGGTTATAATTTTATCCAGGAGGATAATTATATTTTCTGACTAACGTTAGAGTTGTTGATGTTAAGCTGTGATTCAACATTAACGAACCGACCCGCACCCTCCGGTGGAAACGCGCCATAAGGTTTGAAGAGATTGAAGAGGAACAATGCGGTTTTCGCCCCGGACGTGGAACTGGACCATGGACCAGCTCTTCACTCTTACAGGGATCCTGGAGGGGGCCTGGGAGTATGCCCATCTGGTCTACATGTGTTTTGTGGATCTGGAGAAGGCGTGTGACCAGGTACCCCGGGAGAAACTGTGGGAGGTGCTGCGGGAGTATGGGGTAAGGGTGTCACTCCTGAGGGCCATCCAATCTCTGTACTCCCTAAGCGAGAGCTGTGTTCGTTTCCTCGGCAGTCAGTCAGTCAGCCTTGTCACCAATCCTGTTTGTGATATTCATGGTCAGGATATCGAGGCATAGTTGAGGCGTGAGGCCATGACTCTTAGCAGGAAACCGGTGGATTGCTTACTCAGAGTAGGAAATGAGTCCTTAGCCCAAGTGAAGGAGTTTAAGTACCTCAGGGTCTTGTTCCCCTGTTCCCTTCCCTCTTATTTCTCAACACTGGCCTGGGAACGCCTCGGGATTCCTGCTTGAGCTGCTGCCCCCGCGACCCAACCCTGGATAAGCGGATGAAGATGAGGATGATGAGGGTGCATGTATACGGACAATCGAGTTGGAATTGGACTTTGTGTTCTGCACATGCTCAAGATTTTTCCCGGGGGCCGTGAGCCGGAAGTAGAAGGAGACGGTAGTCGTGTCGTCTCGGAAAACGAGAAACAGCAATTTATTTGATAAGGTGCCGCAGAAGATGGAGGAAGCCGGTGTCGTGCAAATGTAGTTACCCCCTATAAGAAGTGTATCATCATCAACATGCATGCAGTACACACTACTCTTTGATTTCACCCAAGGCTGACTTAAAAGTACTGTACATGTTTTTAAAAATTTCATCAACAAGGTTGTAAAGTAGTAACTTCGGGCACATCTGTCAAAATAAATGTTTATTTCTGACGACGTGTTCACAATCTTTATTCATTCATTGTGCCGCGGCCGAACTGACAGGGCTATTCTCTGATATTATGAATCTTAAAGACTGCGCCGTCCGGTTCTCCGACTCTCTGGAACTCCCACAACAAGTAAAGAGAGAAGTGGTGTGGGGTTATCTCCGCCATGGTAGAGAAGGAATTGGGGGAAAGGAACTTTGGCTTTGACTCTCTGAAGTCCAGATTGAACCGCGACATAGAGGGGAAAGGGATTGTTGCCGTATGCGGACGGGCGACGGAGCTGCTGCTTCTCCAGCAGGAGAAAGATGTTTTCAGTAGACAGCTGTCAGTTCACTTCAGGTCCATGACATTTCTCAAACGCTCTGTTATTCCGACCTCTCAGTCTTATGTGGACTAGTCCAGCCGGAGGAGTCCAGCGAGAGTCCAGCCAGAGGAGTCCAGCCAAAGTCCAGCCGGAGGAGTCCGCATACGACTGAGAGGTTGGAACAACGGAGCATCAAATTCCTTTCCTCCAATTCCGTCTCCACCATGGCCGAGATAACCTCCACTACGCGTCTTTACAAGTACCAGAGAGTTAGAAAACCTGTCGTAGTTTTTAAGATTCATGATATCAGAGAATATCCCTGTCGGTTCGACCGCGGCGCAACGAATGAATAAAGACCATAAACACGTTGGAAGAAAAAAACTTTTATTTTGAGGTGACATGGACCCTAAGTGAACTGAAAGCTGTCTACTGAAAACATCTGTCTTGAATGCCGCCTGGGTTTGTTGTTGCTGGTGACGTAAAGAGGTCAGCCGGTGGCTCTATTACCACTAGTTGAAATGAGTACAGCGCAACCTATCGTACCGGCCATGACATGCTTCGGCCAATGAATCACATTTATCACCGCCATGTATACTTTTTGCAGTTGTCCAATTGAGGAGCATAGTCGAACTATGGCTTGAATCAGATTTAGCTGTGTATGTAAACGTACTGAGTGACCCCTACTTTCCTTCTTTCAGAGATGAACAAATTTGTTTACAATGGTGTTCCAGTGCTTTAAACATGCTTACACTTCGCTGTTTTTACCCTCAAGGCTGTAAAATTTAATTACTTTCTATCCTTTTTTAAAAGGCTTTTTCTACTACCAGGTCACACTTGAGTCGAGACAAAATGTGGAACTGAATCAATGACATTTGATCATTGATAGTAACGCTGTCACTTAAATAACAAGCCCCCAATCTGGAGAGCCCGTAACCTCAAGAGGATTTATTGTAGGGGAATTTAGGCCTACCATTTCCCTCCATGGAACCAGAAGCCAATAGGCAATGGATGGTCGTGGCCGATCAATGCTCCCTCCTGCCGATTGATTCAACCATGTCCTTTCTGGAGTAATCACTCAGCCATGCTGTCAACACGCGGCTTGATTGACACCCCCCAGTCCCTCAGGTGTATGTGTGGTGGTGGTGTGATGTGGAAGGCACGCACTGCGGTGCTGATAAGCTCTGCCACTGAATGAACGGGGCTTCATCAAATGGCGGGGATGTCGCGTAAAGGAGGGGAGGGGGAACACGGTCAAGGGGTGTTTTAATTGAGAAGAGAACAGAAAGGAACATGGCATGGCACCGAGAAACAACGCATGTAAACTCCCCAGTGATATCGACTACAGCCAAGGCTTGGCTCAGAGTTTCCCCCCATCCACCCCCCCAAATGTCTAATTACGACTGAGCACAATGATGGAGTAGCTGGAGAAAGAGCTGCAGCCAGCTGCCGTTGGGCTCCCCAGTTCAGTGTGGTGTGAAAGGTAAACCATGGGAGAAAATCACAGCCCTGCAGTGCTTCAACTGTGACCCCCAGACGCTGGCCTGGCTCTTTATGCCACGGAAATGCAGTAGAAATCAATGGAGCTTATGGCGGGAACGACTTGCACTTCCATTTTGGCCATCTTCCTGGCATAGCACTTTGTGTCTGTCTGCTTTTTTTTTCTTTTTGGACATTTGCTTTGAAAATTGCATTTAGCAATACTAAGAGCCAGCTTGGCGCCTGCAATTATTGTGTAATTTGAGTCGTTAAAAGTAAAATAAATCCTTTTTAGTTAATTAATCTTGGACATAAAAACACAAAGCAACATTTTATTGATACCTGTGGCATAGTCTTCATAGTCCACATATTAATACAATTATTATTGGGGGGTGTTTGTGCGTGTGTTTTTTGAGTGGCCATCTTGTCTATTAAAGCAATTCAATTCACGATAATAACACATTCCGGCTGAGATGCTACAAAAAACAAATTGAAAACGATTGTCAATAACATTGATCTGATTATAGAACACATTTGCCAACGTTTTAGGACTAATGAGGGTTATTAGATTAATATTGTATGGCTCATATAATGACTTGTGGATTTCAAAGCCCACGTTCCCTCCAGCTGCTCTGTGTCTCCTCTCAGTTTGCTGGCTGGCAGACGATAAGGAACACTAATGCATTCTTCCCTTCTAGCGTGGAACAGATGCCAGGGGACCACAGCCCGAGGTCAGGTGATTCAATCTACCTGACACTCAAGCAGAGCGCTGATCAATAAATCCCCAATGCTAATGTCAACACCAGGAAGGAATGCGTCTGCCATGGAAAAGAGGAGAAGAGAGAAAAAACTTACTTACTGAGGTAAGTAAGTGCGAGGATGGTTGGCTGAATAGCAACAGAAAAATCTTGGGAAAAATCGTTTTTTGCAATTATTTTGTATTTTCTGGAGGTTTGGTGTTTTGTCGTCTTTTGCAATTCCCTTCGCAAACCCAAGCAAGGGCTGGCTCAGGACTAGTGGGCCAGAACATCCGTGAGTGAGGCTGCTGCCGTATGGATTTAACGTGTCTGACAGCCTCCTGAGGTCCGTTGAAAAGGGCACAGATTCATAGGGCGCTAATAATCCCTGGTCCGAGGCCTAAAGGTGAGCTGTCTCTGCGCTAGGCTCGGCACGCTAACGCCGGTTCACCCAGGACTCCCCTCATCAAGGGCTCTGCTAATCCTGCTAAACAGGCCCCTGATGAGTGCCCTCGTTTGGGGGTGAGAGGGAGAAGGAGTTGGTGATGAGGTTGTGACACCCATTGACATTGTCCGTGAAGTGAATTGAATGTGTGTTGAGTTATGCGCTCTTTTGACTCTCAATACCGAAACCAATTAAAAATACTGCTTTTTCCTTTTGAATATGCTGCACTTCAGACCTATTTATGAAGATGAGAGATTGCTATTTTTGCTCATCTTCGTTGTCTTTTGTTGTTTGGTATAAGAGGCTGGAACGATAAGCTTGTGTACATAAAGCACAAAGCTCATTTTGCAACGGAAGACTCCTCGCAAATGATGTTGTGTTTATTGGAGTGTGTACCAGATTTCATTATAACTATTAATCATGTTCATTATGCGTTACTGACTAACTGACTTCTAAAAGAGTTTGGCAGAGAGGAAGTTTCAAAGCCACAATAAATAGACTCTTGGTAGCCGCCAGTTGATCCTATATCAGGTGAATAGATGAGGTGAGCAGGCTGCCACGATGGGACATTTTAAAATCAAATCAGACTGTCTTCACTTAAAAGTTTAAGTAAAATAGGGATGGCTCAACCTGCTATTGCTAATTGCTATTGCTAGCAGTACGCCTCCATTCTCTTTCCACCCTCGCCAAACAAGCATATAAACATATATAAACATATATTATGAATATGCACTAGCAGAAGTACCGGCATTATAAATGATGGTCATACTATTCCAGCTAGAAAGAAAAACCTGTGATTTACATATGATCTGACAGGACCATTGTGGAACTTCCCCAGGGTTCCTCCCCATGAATGCATTGTGCTGTGCCAGTAAAGCTCGCTATTCTCATGAGACCTGATCTCGCTGAAGTTCACGTTCTGTTTCTCTAGTGGAGATCACTTTGCCCCCGGGAGCTTGTTGAAAAACCTCTCCTAAAAATAACAAAATGATTGGACCAATCAGCACTCGGGTTAGGGAGGTTTAGTTTGTGACGAAGCGAGCGGCAAGCATCGCAATCTGCAGTCTTTCAAAATCATTGGCGGTGCCCGAGGAAAGTGGGGCAACCCGATGGAGCAATCAAAACCGTTTTATCTGAAATAGACTGAATAACTAAGAAGTTTGCACGGAAGGCTTCCCTCAGAGCTCATGTATTTGCTTTACTTCCAACTGAATTCGGCAAGAGTGAAGAGGGCGGGAGCGCGTCACTTAGTTATATCCTCTGATTGGCTGGAGTTGCACCACGTCGGGGCCCCATGTGTGAGAATCACTCGGTTGGTGCCCAACCGAGTCTGAATCGTTGCAAAACCCAAACTTAAGAATCTGGACGGTCTCACAAGGCTCGCTCCTTCTCTGCCAGATGTCTTCATTGCCGTGTAAAACTATTCTGCGCAATTAATTGATCCCACCTGTGTTCAGTGCACTTTCCTCCTGTTTCACAGTTGGTAGACAAGCGAACATCACTGCCCATTCATTCTCTGGAGCCAGGTAAGGCTCTGACTGCTGGGCATGGAATTGTTTTGTTGGTTTGCGAACAAAGCAAGAGGCCTCCTGGTTAACCCATAAAACATCTTCCATGCCTAAACATAGCTTTTGTGAAATGGCGAAAGGATGAAAATAACTTAAATTGTAATTCAGAGCCATTTTGTTTTCTTTGGTTTACTCAAGCTGTGCTTCTAATGGCGCCGTTGTCCACCAGTTGTGACCCTTCTGAATGTGGTCTCTCTGTAAAGCCTGGAGGCCGTAGCTCTATCTGATTCACTGACCTCCACGCTTCTGTTGAGTTCACTTCAGACATTTACCTTTGGTTTGTTTTTCCAGGGTTTTCTCGCAGGTAATATTATTATTATCTTTATTTGACAGACTCAAGGTCCAGATATAAAAGACAAACACACAATATGTCAAACATAAAAATTACATTTATATATATAGACATGTGTGCTAATGGTTAAAAGGCATACACATGTTGGTTCCAATATTCCCAAAGGCTGGAAGAATATCTTGTCTCACTTAGGGTAGGGTCAGTCAAAGACATTATTACACTATTCCTAGACTCAGCCTACACATACATTTATACATAACAACTTTCTCGCACTTTCCCATCTTGGGTATTTTAAGAGAATTCTAAGAGCGTCATTATATGCCACTTTTAGCGTGCAGTAGGCTTTAAAAAGAGCTTTTTTGACATTATCAGAGCACATATCAGAGAAATGTACGTGCAAGTAAATTTGCCTGTGCATACAATTTATAGCACTGGCGCTGAGTACTTTTTTTTTCTAAGTATTTTACTGTATTAACAGTTTCTAGCAATCGATCAGACAGGTAAAATTAAGAGAATTTGAGCTTCTGATCCTCCTTAGTTCTGGCTATCATGATTTTTTTTATCAACACTTTTTGGGATTAAATTTGATGTCATACTGCATACCATACTTTGTACAGACTCTGAGCAGTTACTGTAAACCAAGGAGTCATCAGCATACATTAAATGATTAATAAGCTGATTCCCCACCATACATCCAGTCTTACACTCCTCTAATTCTCTAGACAGGCCATCCATATACAGGTTAAAAAGGAAAGGTGACAATAGTCCTCCTTGCCTGACCCCATTAGTAACAGGAAACTGGGTTGTTTTTCCCCATGTAACTTACATGGTTTGATGTGAGTACCAATAATGCATAATTCCTATTAAGTATGGAGGCACCCCTCGCTCTTGCAGCTTGATAAACAGTTTGCCATGATTAATGCGGTTAAAGGCTTTGGACTCATCCAAAAAACACAAACATTGTTGAATTGTGCCTTTTATATTTAGAGACAAATTCTTTTAACGCATAGATACACAAGTCAGTGCCATGTTTACTTTTCAATCGAAATTGGTTGTCAGTAGTATATTCTTGAAGCCTATCAAGCAACTAACGCTCTAACACTTTGGATAGTATGCTAGCAATAGCAATTGGTCTGTAGTTGGTCTGTATTGGTCTGTAGTTATCTAATGTTAGAGGTTTTGTCTTTGATAAAAAGTTCATATTCTAGCTATTCAACACACTATGTCCAGAAAGATATGTATTGTACATCCAAACCATCCAATGGAAAGACCTGAAAGGGATTTGTAAGGACCTTAACCTAACATCACCCTCGCCTCTCGGTTTCCAACTAGCACTTTGGCACTTGGCTGCAGCAACTGCTGCAGGTTTTGGCTCTTTCAACCACATCGCATCCTGTAGAATCAAGGAATCGCATTTCTGAATACAATACTTGTAAATATTACATATTCTGGCAGTCGATTCTGCTCAGAAACCCAATGTTTTCACAGTTAATGATGAATAATGGATTCATTATATTGCCACTTTCAAAACACCCTTACAAAGTGCTTCATATGGAACTGGGCATGTGGCAACATGACGACAATGGGATAGAATAATCATACAAAGACATGACAAAATACAATGGTATGTGGGCAAAGCATTTGATGGCTATTGGATCAGTCACTTCTGGTTCATAAATTGACAGTTGGCCAAGCTGTTGTTGGGTCCCTTGCATACATTGCTTCTGCAATGTTTGTTTGGATCATATTTCCTTTTTGATTTACTTACAAATAATTTTCCTCTGTGGTGTCTCGCACATGGCGACCCATTTTTGAGAGTACACGTCTTTAACCAATCCATCTTATTTGATGATTCCTTTCAGAGCTGACAAATCTATAACATAATACAAATACAGTAA
>OMLJ01048408.1:0-17866 GCA_900302595.1 Gadiculus argenteus | reverse complement strand
TGTGTGTAGGTTGAACAGTTCTGGAAGCTGTACAGTCATCTGATTCGACCTGGAGATCTTACGGGACATTCTGACTTCCACCTCTTTAAGGAAGGGATCAAACCTATGTGGGAGGTAAGTGTATATTATATAGTATTACTATTATACATATGTATTTATTAAGGGTTACCCACAAAAAATAAAGTTGTTTATCTGCCATTGAGCACAGACAGACTGAAGTAGAGTACCAGTGGTGGAGCTTAGCTACCGTATATGTGCAATTGGAAGAGATGCAGAATTGGTCAGAAATCTGTCTGGTGAGGTCTGAAAGCTATATTCTCTCATACAGCACAGTCAGCTAGGAACAGATGACTTGGCTGACCTTGCCATTTTTTTTAGCAAACATCACTAAAATAGCTCTTGGATCATATAGGTTATCTTGAGATCTTATGCTTAGTATTAGGCTATTAACCATGGGTAATTGGATAATGTTTTTTGTATTATATGTTTGATATAATATATTCCACTGAGTAATGATTGGATCTTTACTGATTGGAGTGGATTGAATCGGACAATCAGTGGTACAAGTCTAGCGGTGCAAACTGTAAACTGAACCAGCAAAACAATGGCGTCCAAGCATGGAAAAAAAGACTGTGTATATGTAATGTATATATCACATCATATCATGTGTGTTTATAGGATGACGCAAACCGAAGTGGGGGCAAGTGGATCATCCGTCTTCGTAAAGGCCTGGCAAGTCGTTTCTGGGAGAACATCATCCTGGCCATGGTGGGCGAGCAGTTCATGGTGGGGGAGGAAGTCTGTGGCGTGGTGGTGTCTATACGCTTCCAGGTACTGTACTATTAGTAGTGCTACAGCAATGTCTAACCCTAACCCTGTCGTTGTGCATGTGTTCTATACTGTCTAACCCTGTCGTTGTGCATGTGTTCTATACTGTCTAACCCTGTCGTTGTGCATGTGTTCTATACTGTCTAACCCTGTCGTTGTGCATGTGTTCTATGCGGTCTAACCCTATAGGTGTGTATGTGTTATGAACCGTCTAACCCTATTGGTGTGTATGTGTTCTATACTGTCTAACCCTGTAGATGTGTATGTGTTCCATACTGTAGTTTCATAAATGTCATAACATCAGATGTTACATGTGGGGTGTGTGCCTATGGGCACCCCTGCCTATGGTGTTCTATACTGTCTAACCCGATAGGTTTGTATGTGTTCTATACTGTCTAACTCTATAGGCGTGTATTTGTTCTATACTGTCTAACCCGATAGGTGTGTTATGAACAACCTAATAGGTGTGTATGCATGGTTTCTATTGCGTCCAACCCTATAGATGTGTGTAGGTTTATACTCTCTAACTCAACAGGTGTGTGTGTGTGTGTGTGTGTGTTTTACAGGAAGACATCTTGTCCATCTGGAACCGAACGTCCAGTGACCAGACCACAACGTCCCGCATCCGTGACACTCTGAGAAGAGTTCTAAACCTTCCTCCTAACACCATCATGGAGTACAAAACGCACAACGACAGCATCAAGTAAGACTCTCTAACTCGAACCAACTAACCCCATCATAAGGCCTTTTTACACTGCCAAGCCGGTTCGATCGTGGCTTGGCATGCCCGGTCATTTCACCGTCTTATCCATAACCAAGGGGGTAAAACCCCCCGTTCGCCTCGGCGCCGGCTTTTTTGGTTGACAGGGGAAGGCGGGGCTGCGCACGGAGTCTAGACCTCTTTAGAATAATTTGCGTACTCCAGAATGTTTTTATTTTTTATGAATGAAGACACCCGCATGCAAGAAGTCTGAGTGTAGGCTACAAACGCGATTTAACTTTTTACAAGTGCACAAACGCCAGCATATTCTTTATTTTGCTGACCACTTGTTTTTTATCCCGACAAAAGCCTTGTGAGGACAGTTCCTCTGCGTCTCTCTCGTAGATCGCACCGTCTTTCAATGTTTTCGTTTAATGCATTATGCGACTGCATCACCTGCTCTCCCATGATGGTCAGCAGCTCGCGGATTTGATTATTATTGGTTTTATTTTTATTGCTATAATTTTTTTATTAATTATGGTTTTGTTTCTTTTAGGGATAACTCCAGTTTCAGAAACACCAAGATCACCCTGTGAGGAGATGCATGAACACATGAACTGAGGAAATGGATTGTGGTCGATGAATTAAGGCATGGCATATGAAATCATGAGTGGATGGATGTATGTTTGAATGAATGAGAGTACAAATGAATGACAGGATGGTGATTTTCATCGGACTTGTGATCTTATTATGAATAAAAGCAGCTGTCAAACAAGTCTGTTGTCCACAAATTACTTCTTGTTGGTTCTCCTTCACCGTGGGGCCCAACTGCTCCACGACGGGGCCCAACTGCCCCTCGGTGGGGCCCAACTGCTCCACCGTGGGGCCTTACTGCTCCAACTGTATACAAATTATTTAAGGTTAAATCATTTGCGTGTCTGTACTGAAAATGTCCCACTGACACTAGAGGGTGTTGTCAACACTAGACAATAATCTGGATAAAAAGGCACTCGGTTCAAGGGGCCATGTGCCATCTTTAATCTGTTTGAATTAGTGCTGTCAAACTATTAAAATATTTAATCGTGATTAATTGCATCAATGTCATAGTTAACTCACGATTAATTGCACAATTCTTCAGGGTAAATTTTTTTTTTTCATTTCATTTTCTGCGACTTCTGCCTTCATTTCATTTTCTGCGACATCCTCCACATATACTTACCGTACATGCATGTATGTTATATATGAACATATGATATAAACACAATATTCCTCACCACCCTAATGATGGTTGCTGATGGTTCATGGTTCCTGTGGCAGGAACAGACCACTGTAATGAGGTACATTCATGTCCACAAAATGTAAACACAGTTCACATTGTGTGTGTGTGTGTGTGTGTGTTTTGACAGGTATGGTAAATTACGTCAATTTGCATACCACGTGCATTGCTAGTGTCATTGTGTGTATGGGCGTTGCCCTGTAAAATAAACATTCAGTTGTAATCTTTTGAAATCCTAATCTGGATTAGCGCCGTCTCCAAATATCACTGCTACCATCTGGCCCGCTGCCACGAATAGATGGTTTAGTCCCAACAGAGGCCCACCTCACGTGAGTCAATCACTCATTACTCTCAGTAGGTAGCTCAGAATGGCCTTCCTCATGTGGGTATGGTATGTAATCTATGTACGGTATGGGTATGTATGTACATGCATTTATGTATTTATAAATTCAATATAGTAATATAACAGGAGTACTAATTACTACTAGAACAAAATTGCGTACTCGTGGTTCAAATGCATTTAGTGAATGACTTTAAGTTTGTATATATATATATATATACTGTATATATATTTATATATATGTGTGTACATATATTTGTGGTACAAATCTACTATATGGTGCAAATATATTGCATGCATGAACTGAACCTTTGGAAATCTTAGTAGGGACGATGTCTGGTTTAAGAACTATACGTCATATGAACTACAAGCACTTATAGTACAGTTATATAGCCATATCCATGAACGTAATAAAATACTTTATATTACTTGATAATTATGTAAATACAACTATAAGCACACAACCATCAACACAATATAATGCTTTATACTATAATTATGTCGATAGACAGGTCATCCTTGTTGAACTCTAAACAAGATTAAAGACTAACATAATTTCTCTCTCTACCCCCACTCTCGCCCCATCCCATC
Source organism: Gadiculus argenteus (assembly GCA_900302595.1). NCBI lineage: Eukaryota > Metazoa > Chordata > Actinopteri > Gadiformes > Gadidae > Gadiculus > Gadiculus argenteus. Next base: position 14,131 of record OMLJ01048408.1, on the reverse strand, counting down.
CCCTCCTCTCTTCTGTCTCTCTCTCTTTCTCTCTGTCTCCCTTTATGTTCTATCCACTCCCCTCTCTCCCCCTCTCTATCCTCCCTCTCTCTATCTTCTCTCTCTCTCCCCCCTCTGTCTTCCTCCTCCCACTATCTCTTGTTCTTTCTCACTGTAGATGAGTAGAAAAAGTACATTTCACCTCAAGGAATTTCCAGCACGAGTTTCTACCTTCACATTTACCTAATGGAACTTCAAGCATGAGGATCTAACCTTAACCCTGACTTTAAAGGACCTTCCAGCATGAGGATCTATATTTAACTCTTACCTTAAAGGACCCTCCAGCACAAGGATCGGACCTTATCCCTAACCTTTGCACTAGGAGCTAACCCTCACTGTATTTCATGTGGAAGAACTGATAGTGTCTGGAGAATCATAGTAAGAAGAAAGTCTTATGTACCGGTAAGTATTAGTGGATCCACACTAGTTTTTTCCTTGTTATATGATATTTGGGATTGTAAGCTCAGTCTCCAGGACAATATAATTTGAAGGCAGAATGCTGAGCTAAAGGAATTCACCGCCAAGACCAGTCTGGATATGAGAATATGAGAACGGAGCTCTTTAAATTTGTTTAAACAACAGCATCATGGGCACCATGAAAGCAATAGGCTTGACCATTTTACAGCTAAGGATGCACTCTCCTAAATTATGTTTTATTTAACACCGCCTTTGTTTTTTTTATATTAGTACACGCACACCACGTATTTTAAACATGGCCATAATTTAGTTTTCAATGACACGCACATGTAATTCCTGTATGTTATGCATGAACATGAACATTAATACATGAGCAGAATATTCCAAACCACCTCCGAACCAATGATGGTTCTTGAGGGTTCTTGGAGCACTGTGATGCTCATATTCAAACCTAAGCAAAGTTCACATTGATTACGAGTTGGTGTTCCATGTACAGTGTCATTTACACAAACCCGGAGGAGGATTCATCCCCTTAATAGTGCCCTTAAGTCATTTACTCAATTAAAGATTAATTATTTAGGCCGGGTTTTACTTACCATTAACCTTTGCATGCTGGCGTACAGGGTTTTTTATTTATTTTATATATTTTATTTTCAGTTTTTCAGTTTTATATTCAAAACACACGTAGACACACAAGATAAGACAAGACAAAAAGACAAAAGAAAAGAAAAGCTGCCAAACAAATAAATAGTACAACTTAGTTTAAAGGCATTTTCAAGATGTTACATAATTAGTCAGGTAATGTAAGAACACAGGTAAAGTACGGGCTTTTGTTTTAAGGGTAAACAAAGTTCTGCTGGCTAAAATACAACATATTCTCAGATTACTTGTGAAGCCAATCTGCAATAGATACCTTTTTAATAAACAAATTAAAGTAAGCAACGTGACTTAAAAAAAACTAAACAGATCACTATCTGAGTTCCAGAGTCACTCTGGAAAATCTGAAATAATCAGAAAGCAGGGTTATCCCAATGAGCTAATCCCAAGAATCCTAGTGGTCTTGACCTCTTTCTTTTATAATACAGGCAAGGGAAAACTAACTTTTTCTTTTTTTTTCTTTTTTTTTTTTACAGATAAGGATGCATTCTCCTAGATGGTTGCTAGGTGTGTGGCTGTTGTGGCTATGCATAGGAAATGCTCGGACAGCAACCTTCAAGCTGGCGCTGGTTGGTCCTTGGTCATGTGACCCTCTGTTCTCCAGAGCAATGCCTACCACAGCAGCGAACCTGGCGTTGTCACGGATACACGGCGATGTTGGACTCAGTAAAGGCTACTGGTATGACGTAGTACTTCTGGAGGAGGACTGCTCCGCCTCTAAAGGTATTACATGCTGTTATTTATATACTTATATATTGTAATAAAGTACTATGTATAGTACTGTAGTTGTATTCAACTGCTTGGGAGGAATACTCAGGTTCTAAAGGTATTACATACTAGTATATATAGGATTTGTTTTATTTATTAATAAAGTACCTTATATAGTAATGTAGATTTTTTCAACAACTGGAGGAGGAATACTCTGTCCTGTCTCCAAATATTTCAGCTAACATAGTACTTAATGATTAATAATAAATCCTAATTAAGGATGAATAATTAATCATAATAAAAGATTCACGATGATTAATAATGAAATTAATGAATAAAAGTAATATTTCACCTATTTTTTATATTTTGCTGAGAATCCCCTTCCCCCCATCAAACATGTAAAAGCTGAATTTCCATTTAATTGATATATTAAGTTCAGTTCAGACAACTGTATTGATCCCAATAAGGGGAATTCATTAGCAGCTTAGTCAGTCATTACACACAACATTAATAACTCACATATGTCAGAGGTCGCAGATCAACACTCATATGTCAAGGAAGTAAAGGACTAAGTACCAGATGTAAATACAATAAAACAATTTGTATAACAAATATTATACAAATGGTTTTATATAAAATATTATATAAAAAATAATGGAGTCAGTGTATATATATATATTGCTTGATGGATGTTCTGTACGGGATTGATTATGTTCCAGCGATGACTCAGCTGGTCGAAATGGAGGGATATGGCCATGCCTACATTGGACCCTTTAATCCCGCCCTTTGCAATGCTGCCACTCTAATGGCCCAGCACTGGGAGGCGGGGCTTGCTTCTCCAGGCTGTCTCAATTCTGAATGGCCAAGTCTTCCACCCATCACTCCTACCAGTCAAGTCTTGTTCGCTGTTTTAAGATTCTTCCGCTGGGCCCATGTGGGTGTGGTCTCTGGTAAGTGGGTGTTGCTTATCTACATGGGTGTGGTCTCTGGCAAGTTGGTGTGGTTTATATAAATGAGTGTGGGCTCTGTTTAGTCAGTGTCGCTTATCTACATGGGTGTGGTCTCTGGTAAGTGGTTAGGTTTGTATAAATGGGTGTGGGCTCTGATTAGTGGTTGTGGTTTATATACATGGCTGTGGTCTCTGGTTAATTTGTGTTTATGTACATGGGTTGGGTCTCTGGTAAGTGGCTAATTGACTATTCAGGGAACCTCATCTGTGATCTGGTACAGGGAATCCATCTTGCCTGTCAATGACATTTGCATATGGAGCATTCGTAGTTCGACCAAAGTTGCACTAATGCAACACTTCTCAGGGTAGAAGAGCTTTAGGTTGTCGGGGTTCCCTGTAGCTAGCTAGGGTAAATTAGGGTAATTCAGGGCTAACATCATTAGACCTTGTGAACTTGGGTTAGGGTTACTTGAGGTGAGAGTTTGTTCTGGTAAAGATTATAATTGATATGAATTCCTTGTTCTACAGCTCCAACTGACCTATGGAAAGGCACCGGGCAGGAAGTGGCCTCGGCTCTCAAAGCTCTTGGCATTCCAGTTGGTCCAGTTGTTACTATGGGAACAAAAGAGGAAGGACCTAAAGAAGCCCTGAAAGCCATCAGAGAAGCTGACCAGGTCAAAGGTCAGTATGTTTCCTATATTTTAAGCACTGACGCCCCTCTTACGCACTTATTGTATGTTGTACGTCTTGGGACTTGATGTGCGCACTTGTCGACATGTTGTTCGTCCCTGCACTTAAAAATAGTACATAGAATTGTGTAGCCTCTTATCCTTGCTAGCACTGTTGTATATGTGGAAGGGGTTCACCTAACTATTGTTTCTCTTTCTTCTGACAAATGTAAGTTTTGGAGAAAAGCGTCTGCCCAAAATGTTTATGCTATGTGTCAATGTGTGTAACCATTTCAACCCATATGTTGTGCTTGCTCCTTAACTCTTTTAGTGGTCATCTTATGTATGAGCTCTGCTCTCATTGGTGGAGAAGAACAAAGAGATCTCCTTTTGGCTGCCTTGGACATGGGGATGGTGTCGGATGGCTACGTATTCATTCCTTACGATGCCTTACTGTATGCCATGCCTTACCAGGTGATGTTCATGAACCTCTCAGCTTCATTTATGCTATTGCATATTCACTGGGACGTGCATGTCATGGGGTTATTAAGGGTTGGATATCACGTCATGGTCGCCACCATTGCTGGAGTCTAACAGCCAGTAGAGGAAATGTATATGGCGCATTGAGGGCGGGACTTGAGTAAGCCTTACTATTACCACTAGTCAAAAAAACTCCTAACCAAACTTGTCATTCTCTCCAATCAGGACATAGCATTCCCTCAGCTTGCCAAAAGCACAAGGTTACGTCAAGCTTACAGAGCGGTGTTGACGGTAACCATGGCGTCAAACCAGAGCTTCTATGAGGCGTTCCGAAGTGCTCAACAGAGCCGGGAAATACGATCTGCTGTGGCCGCAACAGAGGTGCCCAAACTGATTTACACTTACACCCGTAGACACTAACCCTACCCGTTGGCCCTAACCCTAGCCCTGTTGCATCAACAGAAGTACGCACACCATCCTTACACACTACACAATATGGCTTGTTCATCAGAATGCATCATGGGATTATTTGTTTGCTTAAGTATTCAAGAGATTTGAGATTTGAAAGCCCTATATGGTGATTTGTTATGTTGTTAATATGTTGTTAATGGTGTTAATACATTGGTAATATGTTGGAAAACCTTGTTTACACATTAATACTTTGTTAATGTTTTTAATCAGTTTTTTGGTGGTTAACCCCTTAATACATTGTTAATACAGGTCTCGCCTCTCTTTGGATCCATCGTCAACATGGTGTACTTTGTTGCTAAGGCAGTGGAGGAGCGTCGTCAAGCAGGGGGTGGGCAGTGGGTGACGGGCAATCAGCTCGCTCAATCAGAAGGAGGTTTTGAGTTCCGTGGTTTCAATCAGGTCAGCGGGTCAGCATGCTACAGGACAAGGCTAACACTATGGCCAATTAGTCAAAATCCCCCCTGTTGATTGCCACACTTGTTCCCTAGATGTTTGGAATGTGTCTCTAGATGTCTTGATTGTCCCTGCATGTTTTGATTGTGTCTCTAGATGTATTTATTTTGTATCTAGATTTTGATTGTGTATCTAGATGTATTGATTGTGTATCTAGATGTATTGATTGTCTATAGATGTATTGATTGTGTCTCTAGATGTATTGATTGTGTATCTAGATGTATTGATTGTCTCTAGATGTATTGATTGTGTCTCTAGACGTATTGATTGTGTCTCTAGATGTATTGATTGTGTCTCTAGATGTATTGATTGTGTGTCTCCTCCAGTAGAATCTGTATGGCCGTCCGAGGGGTAGAGGGCTTCAGTCCAGCTATGTGGTGTTGGACAGTGACGGAGACAGACTGGTCCCCACCCATGTTTTGGACCCCACCCATTTACACAAGTTTGGAGCACTCAGACCCATGGCACGCTCTTTTAGCTTTCCTGGAGGAAAACCCCCCTCTGCAAGATTCTGTTGGTTCAGTCCAGACCAGACCTGCACTGGAGGTTTGTACCAAGTGTGTGTCGGGAGGAGATGGTGTTATATATGTATGGTGTCTTAGAAATATTTTTTTCTTACTCGACCCTTGCACTGCACAACAAACCTTTGCAGACACATATCTTGACAGAGCTGCCTGCGTTTATACTTCCACGCTAGCCGTGGAGGCTACAGTATATACTGGCAGCATGTGGTTGGATTTACAAGTTTTGAACGACACATGGAACATGTTTCTTTAAACAAAAGATATGTTTCTAACCATGACCATAATCCTAGATGTGTTTTTTTAAACCTCAACGTAACAATCTGTAACCTTATACATAAATGCAACCGTACTTAAACCTTTGCAGGTAAGAAGGTTTTGTTGTGATAGGTTTTTGTAGGTGAGGTGATTTTATATCGCTACTACTCTGTTTTTCAGATGTCGAGAAGGCGGTTCCCGTCTCCCTGTTCCTGTTAATATGCATGGGGATTGGTCTTGCTGTTTACAGGTCAGAGGTCATGATCTTGTTCCATGTTTTACCCTCCCTACAGGAGTAAAACATGTGTCTGAGTGAGCTAGAATTGAGATAATACATATATACATGTATATACAGTATATAACCTTGTTCGAGTATATATTTCCATATATATGTATGGATTTATTACACGACGTGCGAGATATCGAGTGCAAATATGTTTTTTTAGAGTGCAAATATAGGGCGAAATATAGGGCGTCAAACAACAGTTAAACACGGCAGAATAAATGGTGGAAACTCATTCTTTCCTTGATTTATTTGTCTTATAATAAATAATTTATTACACAGGTAGTCGTTTAGTACTGCTGGATATTTAAAACGACTACCTGTGTAATAATCTATATGTATATAGCTTAATCTCTAACTCTAAAATGTATATCCACCCTCTGTGTAGGAACAAGAGATTTCTCAACAGCAATGAAGTTATTCTAACAATGGATGACATCACCTTTATTGAATCGAAGTTCGGCAAAACGGTTTGTACTGGCACAATGTTGCACCTCGCATATAGCTTAGCATATATCCTGCAGCACCTAACCTGCCATCTTATCCATATATCCATGTGTATATGTTTGTGTATAACTAGACACTGAATGAAGGGTCCACGATGAGTGTCTGCGGGGTCAGGAGTCCCGTGAGATCCATTGTAAGAAGTTACATTCCGTCCACCCCAGAGACGTCAAATATAGGACTACTGGAGGTACTTTGTCTGTTTGTCTGGACTGTCTGTCTGTCTGTCTGCCTGGCTTCCTGCCAATCCATCTGTCTGCCTGAAAACTCTTTCTTTCTATTGGCTGTGCTGTTGCCAGGGCGATTGGGTATGGTTGAAGAGGATTCCAGAAGGACGGAAGATGACCGCTGTCAATCAATCAACCAAGAATCTGTTCAGTTCTGTAAGACACAATCACACACACATTCATACACAATATAGAAACATTATTAAGTGAATTACATATTTCTCTTGTCCATCGACTTAACTAACCCTAATTCATTCATTAACGGAAGTGTTAACTATTTTGGTAACCCTAACCCTGTCCAGTTCAGGGAGATGAAACATGAGAATCTCAGCGTCTATGTTGGACTCTTCCTGGATTCTGGGATATTTGCCATGGTTACGGAGTACTGTCCACGTGGGAGTCTGGCCGACCTGTTAGCGGACAGCGACATGAGACTGGACTGGATGTTCAAGTCCTCCCTTCTCACAGACCTCATCAAGGTACTGAACCTAGTGACCCTAACCCTAAGAAACCTTACCCTAGCAACTCTTCTCATCAACCTCATCAAGATAGTGACCCTTGTAACCCTTACCCTAGGAAACCTTACCATAGTGACCCTTAGCCTAGGAAACCTTACCATAGTAACCCTAACCCTAGGACACCTTACCCTAGCAACTCTCCTCACAGACCTCATCAAGATAGTGACCCTAGTAACCCTAACCCACAGCCCTTTTAGTGGCCACAGGTTACAAAAGCTTCATAAATACAGTCCATTTAAAATAGTAGTTACGGTATATACCCCTAACTGTTATTAATGCTTATGCTTATTAAAGTGGTACAGTATATTTGTAACCCCCCATTAATGCACATTTTTGTCAGGGGATGAAGTATCTTCACATGCACAGGCTGACCCATGGGCGTCTCAAGTCCAGGAACTGTGTGGTGGATGAACGTTTCGTCCTGAAGGTCTCTGACTACGGCCTTCCCATGGTCTATCACTCTCAGAACCTTGATCCAGCCAAGGGAACAGAAGGTAGAAAGTTAATCTATTTTAGTACCTCATTCAGCGAACTGGAACAGGTGGATGTGATTCCGATCTGTTTCTCAAAACACTTTACATCTGTTTAATCCAGTCAAAATGTGTTCGGAACATGTTAAAGTCTGTGTTCATCCAAATCCAAACCAAACTGGTCCAAGTGGAAGGGATTGTTTGTAACTTGTTCGCATGTACTTTACAGATCTGCTGTGGACTGCTCCAGAACTTCTCAGGCAACCCGTACGAGGAGGAACCTTTGCTGCTGACGTCTTTAGCTTCTCCATCATCATCCACGAAGTGGTCTCACGGACACTGCCCTACGCCATGATGGACATGCCCACGCATGGTGAGTTTTCATGCTTATGGTTGGCTTCCAGTTTTCTGGCTAAGGGTTAGCTTCTGGTTGTCAGGCTTAGGGTTAGCTTCCTGTGGTCCAGCTAAGCGTTAGATTTAAGTTTTCCCTGCTATGTCCCTGCTAACAGTGAAAAGCAGGGGCAAAAAGTTCTAGTGTGGCTTTAACACACCGCGACTGAATAAAATTCATATTAAATCTGACTTTTCATGTGTGTACATTGTTGGAAACTATCCCAGATTTGTCTTTGTGCACCAATTAAAACACCCCTACAAAAGAGGAGGCCTAATCAATTACATGTTTGGGATATTTCTTGCATCCCCAATCCCCTAGAAATATATATAAAAACAACAATATATATGAGTTGTTATATATATAACAACACACTTGCAACTCGCCATGACATTTCTTAAACATGAAAGAAAAATGAGATGTATGACTATTATTCGACGATAAATCGGGATGCGTTGCTTTTTGGTCAACGAGGGAATCCTTAGTAGAATGACAGCTTTAATCACTAGAAGTCTGTCCATCTGTGTGTGTCTCTCTGTCTGTCTGTAGAGATAGTGGAGCGGCTCAGAGATCCACCTCCTCTCTTCAGGCCACTGGTGTGTCTGGATGAAGCTCCCGCAGTTTGTCTGTCTCTCATGAACCAATGCTGGGATGAAGACCCCGGAAAAAGGCCCACCTTTCACCACATATTGAGACAGGTTATAGCACATCTAAACACGTTGCGGCAAATTGAAACACATTGTAGCATATTTAAGGTGACATATTCTACCACCATGTGTGTGTGTGATCAGCCCTTACAAGCTGTTTCGAAAATCTGCCTCTTCTGACATCGCAAGTGGGTTATAATATGTAACCTTTAAAGAGGTTCAAGCCTATTTACACAGGTCGTAGCACATTTCAACAGGTTCCATATTCAAGGCTAGGGTAGGACATTTGCGGAACCTAGCTTGAGTAAGATAGACATGAAAGTAATCAAAATAAATTGCTTAACTTACTTTTAAACAGTGGATAACAACTTTGGTTTAGCTTATCATAGCCCCCATCTTGTTTGTTTGTAGTTTATAATAGCCATTGTCTTGATGTTTCTGTGTATAATAGTGTCCAGTTCTTTCAGTGTAATAGTAACTAGTGCCTGAATGTTTCTAAGTAGTATACAGTCGTGTTTGGATAGTCGTGTAATTCAACAGTGTCTGAATGTTTCGGTCTAGTTTGTCATAGTGTCTAGTTGTTCCAAGTAGTTTGTGTAGTTTGTTCTACTGGTTTCTGTGTTGTTTATAACGGTTCTTCTTCTTGTAGTTTCGTGGAATTAATCAGGGCAAGAAACCCCACATCATAGACTCCATGTTGCGCATGTTGGAGCAGTACAGCTCCAACCTGGAGGACTTGATCAAAGAGAGGACTGATGAACTGGAGGTAGAGAGAAAAAAGACGGACAAACTCATCAGCCAGCTCTTGCCTGAGTAAGATACACATTTCTTATATATGAAATATAGATACTGCCATCTCTGTAGTCCACATCTATCTATATGCAAGCTGCCACATTGGTTTAACCCTAGGCACGAAGCTGGGGCTTGTTTGGCACAACCCTAACCCTGGTGAAAGAAGACATAGTAAAATATGAAATGTGATCCAAGGTAAAAAAAAAAATGCTGTTCATTTGTTGACAGATCCGTAGCCCAGTCACTGAAGTTAGGAAATCCGGTTGAACCAGAACATTATGCGAACTGTACGCTCTACTTCAGCGACATCGTTGGCTTCACCACAATATCCACCCTGAGTGAACCCATAGAGGTACTGAAACACTGCATAAACACTACCTATACTTAGCCAATGTCTGCCTGACTGAACCTATAAAAGTACTGTAACACTACATAAACAATGTCTTCTTTAGCAAACCGATAGACATAGCTCTACTAACCCTAGATAACCACTAGTATGTGACATCACAACGTTTCAGCCCTTTGGCAGCATTACTCATTCCCCTATGGCAGATTATTATTTACATTAATTCGTAAAAACTTCTAAAATCTTTTGTTAGCTTTTTTTCTGTGTTTCATCCAGCTATTTGTTTTCTCTTTGTGTGTGTAGGTGGTTGACCTACTAAATGACCTTTATACACTGTTTGATGCCATCATTGCTTGTCATGATGTTTACAAGGTAAGATAACACTTAGATAACCCTGTCCTCCAAGAGGTGGTTCTAAATAATGTTTCATGTAACCTATTCTATATTGAATGCACATGAATGTTTTTCGTCCATATATTATATATACACAGTTTTACAGTCATTGTTGCTGCTGCAAACATATGAGACCAGACATTCAAACTCTATGGGCCCTATCTTGCGCCCAGTGCAATTGACTTTCTACAGCGACGCATGTATTGTTGCTAGTTTGCACCTGGCGCAAAGCTGATTTCCCCCCGAAGCGGCAAAAAACAGAGGCGTGTTCCGGCGCAAATGATACTTGGTGCTATTTTAGTGATCTAAAAAATGTGCCACTGCAATTGCGCAACTGATCGCCAAATACCTGGTCTAAATGCCGTAGCGGGTAGCGCAGTCGGTGTTGCTATTTTGGACGTGGCGCAACTGTCATTAAATCATTACCCACAGATGCGTCCTCATATCATATATATGTTAAGTTCTCTTTGCTGAAAAAAAGTACATTCTATATTTGTAATAATATATATATGTAATAATATATTATTACAATAATAATAATATTAACTTAATGTGTATAGGTGGAGACCATAGGAGATGCCTATATGGTAGCATCAGGCGTCCCTAACAGAAACGGGACACGGCACGCTGCAGAAATATCCAACATGTCCCTGGACATCCTACATTGCATCGGAGCCTTTAAGATCAGTCACATGCCAGAGATCAAAGTGAAGATACGCATCGGATTGCACTCTGGTACAAACGTCTGTTGGACCCTGTCTGTCTATAAGTCTGTCTGTCCTACTCGTCTATCTGGCTACCTGTATGTCCACTGTTCTGTCTGTTTAATTACCTGTCAATCTCTCTGACAACCTGTCTGTATGTCTTCTAATCTGTCTGTCTGACTACTTGTCTGTCTGGCTGCATAGGTCCGGTGGTAGCCGGGGTGGTTGGCCACACCATGCCCAGATACTGTCTGTTTGGAGACACAGTCACCCAAGCTTCTCACCTGGAAGCCAGTGGACTCCGTAAGAACTGACTAACCCTCTGATCATTGTCTGTCTGTCACTCTCATCTCATCAATCAAAATGTCTTACAAATGATTTCAGGAATACAAAAAGAGAGAGAATAGTGAAGAGGAAAGAGAGTGCAAGATGAACTGAACCCCAAAAACCCACCCGTCTATTCTCGCCTTCTCTATTTTCTATTGTTCACTTCTCTGTTGCAAGAAGTGTTGCATTTCAAAAACCTGTGATTGACCGGCAAGTTGGGTTTTCTGAACCAATCAGGTAACAAATAATCTGGTTGGTCACAATTGAGGTGGCAGGAGTGGTCTAAATCGAAATGGTCTCATCCCATCATCATACAGCCAACTTAAAATACACAGCATTTCAGTCACTAATTCCTGGCGAATGGCTTTGCCGAATGACACTCGACTGATAGCCCTCAAATCTTAGCTACAACATCTTAAATATATGCTTCCACTCCTAATATGTTCAATATGTTATGTTTACTATTTAGCCTACAGAATCCACATCAGTCTCTGTACAATGAAGATTCTGGCCAGTCTCAAGATGGGATACAAGATGGAAACAAGGCAATCAAAGGTAAATATACCTGTGTTTCTGTCTATCTACCGTAGCCATATCTACCATAACCTGACATTATATGGGTGTTTCATAGGGTTATTGAAATATATGTGATTAACTAATTCAAACGTTTCCATTCAACTTGCTAAATTAGTTTTCATTTACTTATTTATTTAATTGTATTATTTCATTTTATTGTAGTACTGCCTCATGTATGAAAAGTGCTACATAATTAAAGTTGCCTTTCTTTGCCTAAGTTCGGCTTCTTTACCATATGGGGTATGTAGTTGGGTTCCACACTAACACCAAGTGTTTTGCGGCTGTGGGCCGCTAACCTGATAGAATAGAAATAAAAAGTGATCAACATTAATAGCTTTTTCTACATACCACGATGTAGTCTACCACAATGGTGGAAAAACTGTAAATAATCTGGTGCCTTCCCTTAATCTGCAGATAAAGGGAGCAGAGGATACCTTCTGGTTGAGCGGCAGAGATGGGTTCACCAAACCCTTACCTGTTCCTCCTGACCTGACCGGAGGGTAGGGCACGCACAAATACACACGAACACAATAAATGTTCCACAATAGCAGCATTAAGCCCTAGTGTGCTAGATATGTCAATGTCAACAGCTCAATAGATGCAATGGTTGTAACCGTCTCTTAATGTGTCTCATAGGGCCAGTAACCACGGCATCAGTCTAGACGAGATTCCACCGGACAGGAGACAACGCTTCCTGGACAGACAGAATAAAAACAAGATGAAAAAATAAAAAGGGGGAGTAGATGGTCCTTTAGCGGCTATCTTGACTCACCACCCCCACCTCAATGACTTATATAAACTGTGAACCTAACCACCCCTACCTCAATGACCAGTATGAACCCTGAACCTAACCACCCCTACCTCAATGACCAGTATGAACCCTGACCCTAACCACCCCCACCTCAATGACCCCATCTGTATGAACCTTTTAACCCCATCGTGTCTTTATGTGTTGGTATTCCCATGCATATGTACAACAGCATTACAGAAATACAGATTGTATTAAGTGAAACCAGATTTTTGATGTTTTTATGTTGCTTAGTCTGACCTTGTTTGGGAAAATAAATAATTTAGAGAAGTATGCTACCAGTGCAGTTTGCTATATTGTATATCATCAACTACCAAACTTCCTTTCTTCATTTATATCTATGAGACTGTATGAGGTTAAACTTGATAATCTGCCGGACTAGTCTGGCTTAAGGGTAACTTTAAAATATGAAACAGTCCATTTCAGTGCATTAATATAGTGTGTTTGTAAAAAAAAGACTACATAGTGATATGACTAATCCCTACAATCCCAAAACATCTCACCAACCGTATAAATACCTAGACTCGGTGGCAGTAGTTCAGGAGGTAGAGTAGGTTGCTAGTTTGATCCCCGGAACCTCCAATTGAGTGTTGAGGTGTCCCTGAGCGATGCACCTAACCGTAACTGTCTGTCGGCTTGCATGGCCGACACCATCTACTGTGTGTGAATGTGTGAAGGAATGGGTGAATGTTAATATTTTAAGGCGCTGTTTCGCCCATTCATGTTTTTATAACATGGAGATGTATAACATGAAGAGCAGGCAAAGCGAGGAGGGCTGAGGCAAGTTATTGAGGGTGGAGCATGGAAATGTAGAAGGAATGGTAATGAAATGTTCACAAACGTGGACAATCACGTTGACTCCTGGACATGGAATAACACTGAATGACCAGATTCAACATAATACTACCCCAACAAGTAGCACTTACTAAATGTTAACAAGACAAGTCAATGCTCCGGTTAAGGTAATACTTTTGACAAATGCTTCTCTTAGTTTCACAAAATGGGTTGGAGTTGAAGACCATACCCAATCAAGACAACCCCAAAGAGAAGCACTTATGGAATCACAACACCACCAATGCCTCTATTTCGGGTTATTTTGGAGAGTTTCAGAATTGGAGAACATGCAGTGGATATGGTGGAGTATGCCAAGTAAAACTACCCCAACAAGTAGCACTTACTAAATGTTAAGACGAGTCAATGCTCCGGTTAGGGTAATACTTTTGACAAATGCTTCCCATAGTTTCACAGAAGGGTTGGAGTTGAAGACGATACCCGGTCAAGACAACCTCAAAGAGAAGCACTTATGGAATCACAACACCACCAATGCCTCTATTTCAGGTTATTTTGGAGAGTTTCAGAATTTGAGAACATGCAGTGGATATGGCGAGTAAGTCAAGTAAACTACCCCAACAAGTAGCACTTACTAAATGTTAACAAGACAAGTCAATGCTCAAGTTAGGGTAATACTTTTGACAGATGCATCCGGTAGTTTCAAGAAGTTGGTTGGGATGGAAACAAAGAGAA
>OMLJ01048404.1:0-10342 GCA_900302595.1 Gadiculus argenteus | reverse complement strand
ACTGAACTCTTTGTTCCCACGAGACCTGCTGCCAGACAGGCCCCTGCTCTCTAAACTCACAGGATCATGGTGGTATACACACACACACACACACACACACACACACACACACACACACACACACACACACAACCACACACACACACACACACACACACACACACACACACACACACACACACACACACACACACACACACACACACACACACACACACACACAAATATATGATGCACGTCCTTAATTATCTGTATCTGTATTTATTTTCAACGTGTTGGATGGATATCTACTAAATTGTAAATTGTAATAAAACAGAAGCCTGTATGGAGAAACACTTAGAGCACTTAGAGATGTTAACGTAACATGACAGTAAATGTTTTTGGAATCCCCCTTTATGCTCTGTGCGTCCTCCCTCTACCTCAGTTTAAGAGGAGCAGCATCCATGTGACCCTGCTGGTCATAGACAGAGAGGGTGAGTCCGTCTGCATCAAGCAGAGGATCCCTGTGGTGGCAGACCTGGCAGAGTGCCTCAGCCTGGCCCACAGGCCCAAGACCATGCACCTGGTCCAGGGGCAGGATGGATACGGGTTCCTGCTGCGACAGGAGAAGCTTGTCTCGGGACGCATAGGTAAAGAACAGAGAGGTGGCCTGCGCCTTTTCTACTGCACTCAACCCCTTTGGTTGAACATTTTAGATTTTCACCACAGAACAAATCAATTCCAACTTTATTCCGTTCATATCTTAATCTTACGCAGACATGATCGAAGAAGAGCCTTCATATTTGCCTAGTGCCTAGCATGCTTTAATTGATAAGTTTTTCTTTAATTATCGATGAGCCTAAAATAACTATTGCACACTTGTGGTTTCAATTGGTTCAAATGGCTAGAATCACAAACAAAATTGTCATGTAATACAATTTGCTTAACAATAAACATAATCTAAACTTAAAGGTCCCATGACATGCCACCAGGTGTGAGTGTGATTAGCCGTTAAAGCCGTTTTAAAAATCTTATGACACCACAAATGTCCACCTAGATGTGTGATGGATAGATGAGCAATGTTTACTGGAGTCCACTGGGTAGGCTGGTAGACTGATCTATCCAACACATATCTAGGTGGACACGCCCACTGGTGATGTCAGAAAAGCCAGATTTTCAAAACGGCTTGTAACGGCTAATCACACTCACACCTGTTGGCATGTCATGGGACCTTTTAAGTTCACTGTATACAGAAATAATGAGCAAATAGAAGAATAAATAAAAGGGGGAAATAAACAGGGTATTTATTTCCCCTTCATCCAGTGCACCTGCTGCGAGAGGTGGAGGCGGGGAGCCCAGCGGAGCAGGCGGGTGTGGAGGACGGGGACCTGGTGCTGGCCATCAACGGGGAGGCCGTGGAGACCATGACGCATGAGCTCATCGTCAAGAAGATCCGGGAGAGCGGCCAGAGAGTCAGCCTCACCACCATCACCTTAAAGGGGCGGGACTACTATCACCAGGTGAGATCAGAGGAGTGACCTGCTCCTTATGACTAAGAGATCATAGAGATGTGATCAGCAAAGCAAGTGTGTGTGGTCCAAGATATCCAGAGAAACAACGCACTAGATTCACACCCGCCATACTAAGGTCCACCATGGAACATTTTCAACTGGGGCATTTTCTCATTTGATGGAAAGTTATTGATTTGTCTCCTTTTTTATGGAACTTGATGAATGGACCTGCACATAGATCAGTTTATGTGTATTAAAAAAAGGTTGTGGTCATACTCTTTCCATCATGCCAGTTGGACCTATCCCCCCTGCTGTTCTACGATGAGGACGTAAAAGAGGCCCAGAACGGCCCTGACGACAGGGGCGAACTCCTCTCCCCCTCGGGCCACAGGCTGTGTGTTCTGGACAGAGAGGCCACAGGAATCGGGTTCAACCCGTGTTGTGCCCAGGATAAGCCGGGGACTTTTATTGGCCAGGTATTCAATATTTGGTTGTTACAATGCTGCTCTCAAATGTTATTGCCTGTCCTGACGTCCCTCTACCGGGCTGTTAGGAGGTGGTAGGAGAATTGATTTAAAAATAGCCCTGTGCTAGTTTAGTTGTAGTACGGCTGGCCAATGGGGGCTCAGTGTTATCGTAAAACCATAAAAAGTGGTAAAAATAACCTACATCATACATCATAGAAATGGTATCATGTCATAATCCATGGTATATTATCCATTCAGTCAGTATGATTTTTATTCATAAAATTTACAATTTTACACAGGATCAAGGTTCAATTGCCTAACAAAACCAAAATATATTCATACGTAAATAAATATTTACTATAGTTATTATAGTTATTTTTTGAATGTTTTAAACTTTTAAACCATTTCCATTATACTGTCAAATCAAAATATAATTATAAGAACATTCTCAACAAAGAATAACAAACATATACAATAAAAGACTCAAACCTATACAATAAATGACACACAACTGACACATTTTGTCATGTCATACCACTGATTCAATACCATTGGCCTCACTCTCGTATTCTGAGTTCATGTCCTGCTCCCTTGTGATCCCCAGGTGGCGTCGGGGGGCTCGGGCCAGGGGGCTGGTTTGCTGCACGGTGACGCAACCGTGGAGGTGGACTGGGGGCAGAATGTGGAGGACAGGTCTTTGGAGAAGGTGGGGACATTGGTCAAAGGTGGCTCACATAAACACTGAAAGACTGGCCATTTCTCAACCCCGAGTTCGCGTTCTACGTTCTTGTGTACTTCGAAATACGTACTTGCAAGTCCATACCTGAAGTACGGACTTGCGAGAACGCGAGTCCGTACTTGGGGTTGGAACAGCAGTGGACTCGATGACGCCATCACGTCAGCTCTGTTCACTGTGCTTTACAGCTGAACAATATAAACAATATAAACTAATTATATCAAATAAACCCCCAGCCTCTTTAATTTCAAAATAGTATTTAAATATTTTGAATGAATATAAAGGAAAAGATATGCGTGTCGTGTGTATAAGCACACACGCAACACACACACACACACACACACACACACACACACACACATACAATCGGATGGATCCTGCCGTTTCCTCTATTATATAAAACAAAACACCAGCCTATTTCATTTTAAAACAGTATGTAGATATTTTGAATGAATATAAAGGAAAAGATATGCGTGTCGTGTGTATAAGCGCACACACACACACACACACACACGCACACGCACACAATCGGATGGATCAGATGGATCTCCGCGATGGGTTTCCTCTATTATATAAAACAAAACACCAGCCTATTTCATTTTAAAATAGTATGCACATATTTTGAATAGATAGGCCTACATGTTTGTTATATTTTCAAAATGTTCATTTCTAGCCTATTTTTTATAGTTTACATACTAATATTTCAAAAAGGCTGGGAACGCGAAATGCATGCTGGGATATATAAGCCTACCAAGTCCACACAAGTCACCAACGATGCAGACTCGATGAACGGGCAGTATCGAGAACGCATCGAGAACACTTTAGGGGTTCATGTCCGTACTTGGTCCGATGCGTTCTCAGGGTTGGAACAGTACTTGGGCTGTGACTGATGACGTATATCGAGTACACGAGTACACAAGTACAGACGAGAACGCGAATTGAGAAACGGCCACTGATTTTGCTGAAGGGTTCTCCTTGTGGGCCCTGTTGAAAGCACTCCAGATTCCTGACACTGCAGTAATGTTTGTGTTACAGTTGTCCTTGCTTCCTCTCTTTCTGTGTGGCCTCTAAAAGTCAGATCAAACCACTTTTTCTGCATGCTAATACACATTGTGGGTAGATTAGTATTATCTGTATTTATTTATTTTTGTATAAAATTGATAAAGTGAAAAACTGCTGTTTTGGAGTTTTACATGAATCTGTATGTGTATTTTACAAACTGTCATTTTAATAGTTATCTTCTGCATTGTAGGTTTCCGTGAAGGCAACCAATGCTATTTTGTGAGGAAAGAATGACATGACCTGAACGATCATCCAATCCAACAGCACATGAACACATTCAAAACCTACAGACTTTATATTTACTTTATATTTAAATGTGATGCTGATGATGTTGATTTGAGGTCATGATCAGACTCAGAGGGGCTATGCAAATGCTTTAAAGGTGTATGGATTAGATTTTTGGCCAGATTTTATTTTTTATTTTTTTTCCTATAAAACCGTATATATACATTTCATGTTTTTAGATGTTATTATAATACATCTAAAAATATATTATAATATTATTTTATTTAATTATTACTATCAAATGTAGCAGAGGCCAACTGAGATTTTAACCACACAAGTATATTGCATAAACTTAACTCACAAACCTGCCTATTTTCATTTCTAAAGTCGCTTTCTTGTGCTCAACCTAAACCTATAGTTTAGGAAATGCATACAGTGAACCCACACGTGCAGACAAGAAACTTCTAATATTGTGTGACACACAATACGCTGGCTGTGATGTCATTGTGTCATCTGTTTTCCTTTGTCTGTTTTTGTAATAGATTGTGTTCAATGTATGTAGCTTAAGGTTAAATACAGTTATTGTATGTGTATAATGAACTGAAACAATTTTTATATCCAGTATTATAATGTCTACATATAGCTTCTCATTAATATAAGGGAGAATCCTTGTAATGTGGTTGTGTATTGCAAATGAAAGATTATTTTCATAGAAAAAAGCATTTAATTTTCCTTTTTTTTTATTTCATTTTAAACTGTGTAACATCTTAACAATTTATTTAAGTCATTCTTCAAGACAGTTGCTCTCAATCTTTCACTCATGAATGAAGTCTATTTAAATTGCAATCCCCTTGAGAACATATAGGACATTTATTTTACTAATAACTTTATCTAGTACATCTAATTTGAATGGAATAATCAATGTTTAATATAGTATCGGAGTGAATAGAACCAGTCCCTTCCTAAGAACAGACAACAATATTTCAGTCCCACCAAAGGAACGAAACACCAAATGTGACTTTTCTCTTGGGTATGAAAGGCATCCTTGCATCTTGAATATAAATAAACAGGTATGGAAGTTCTATGGATTTACAAGCAAACCATCCAACATACACCCAAACATGCATGAGCAATGTACCTGCATGTTTTTGGATGGATATACATTTAAGAATATATTAGCTAATATAAAAAATATATACATACTGTATGTGTATATACAAAATACAGCATACAAGAATATCGCCTTACAGCCTTTTAAACCTCTTGAATGTCCTGAAATGATATCATAGCATGGTTCTATTAACTAATAGGAGCAGAAATTGTCATGAATACATTACAATTGTTAATAGATATACTGGTTGACAAGCATTGCACCATAACAACCTGAAACAAGCATTATACATGGTGATAATAAATAAATAATAAATATACAATGTATACTTCAAACAGACAAATAACAAAAACCCTAACAGTCAATTCACAGTCACATTCATGGACGCGGAGTCACTGGTAAATATTTTCAGCGTGAAAATAAGGCGAGAGGTTTTCCTGAACCAGGGATAATTGAGGGCATAAATTACAGGGTTTAGGGTTGAGTTGAAGTAACCCAGCCAAACAAACACCTCAAAGACAGCCGCAGGTGTGCTGAAACCTGTGTAGGCGTCGGCGATTGAGTTCAGGAAGAACGGCATCCAGCAGAAAATGAATGCTCCGACCACAATACCCAGAGTCTTGGCCGCTTTGTGCTCTGAACGCTTGGTCTGCCCGCCTGCGCCTTTACCATTCAACGCCCCTCCAGGACCACCCATGACGTTAATCTTCCTTGCGTGCTCTCTGGCCACAAGGAAGATCTTTGCGTACAAGCCCACCATGACGGTGCATGGGAAGAAGAATGCAATGATAGTGTCCAGTGTCCCCCACAGCTTGTTGAACAGCAGGTTACAGCTGCCCAGACAGTATATGGATGCCAGATAATCCTCCAGACCTTTGATGTTTGCCTTGGAGTACATCAGGCAGTAGGAGTAGAGGGCGGCCAGGGCCCAGCTGGCAGACACCATGAGCCAGGCCACGGCCATGGTGATGTTGCGGGAGTAGTGCAGGGGTTTGCACACGGCCTCGTGGCGGTCCACCGCGATGCAGATGAGGTGGAAGATGGAGACGGAGGTGAGGAACATGTCGAAGGCGGAGTGGAGCAGGCAGAAGGTGTCGCCGTAGAACCAGCAGCCCTGCACGGCACGCACTGTGCTGAACGGCATCACGGTCACCCCCAGCAGCAGGTCGGCCAGAGCCAGGGAGAGGACCAGCACGTTGGTGGGGCTGTGTAGCTGCTTGAAATGAGCAATGGACACGATGACCACAGCGTTTCCAACCACCGTGACCAGCATGCCCAACACAAACAGCGCGTACAGAGCCACCTGGGCCCCCAGATGGAACTCTGCCCTAGGGCACGAGGTGTTGGAGCCCGGGTAGCATAGCTGCTGCTCCACCTGATTGATTCTATCCGTCATTGTTAACATACACACTCACACACACACACTCACACTAACTCATTCCAACTCAGCATGGAATCTGGGCGAGGCAGCGTGTCTAAGCCACACAGAGCATGATTTATATACATCTCTCAGACCACTAGTGAACCAATCAGGTAAATACATAAAGATGTTACCATGACAAGCTTCCTTTGGGGAAATGTTTTCATGTGGACGTTGTTTTGCAATAAAATGAACACAATGTCCCTTACAATATGTTTTTTAATTGTATTAAATGTGTTTTCGACATATATTCCATTTACAAAGTACTTTGTTTAATTTATGACCAACGACAAGCAGAATCAGTTAAAAGGCAGATAAACACAAACACACACGTATTCTTGCACACACATACATGTGTGTGCATGCATAAACCTCTCCAGCCATGGCGTCCAATGATCAGTCCCCTGACTCTAGGTTTGTTAATATCGGACCTAAATCCTTTGATGTTACTGCCCATGCTAAAAGTTTGTCTTCCCATGATCCCCAATGAAAACAAAGTACTATGCCATCATTGAGTGTCTTACAATAAAACATTTATAATTATTATTAATATTTTATTACATTTCTTTGCAGACACACAAACCTGAAGGTCCAAAGATTCGGAACTAAGCCTATTGTGTCAGCATATATTGATTTACATTGATGTAAAATTAGACTTCTAGGCTTTCATGTTTTTTTATAACCCTGTGAGATTTAGAGTTTGTAACATTTAAAAACTGGTCGCAGCACACGTCCTGACATGACGTGATGTGGGCGACGTCATGTCAAGATGCTACCCATACCACTTTGAATTTGGCAGTTTGTTGAATAAGAATTAATAGATTTTGTGAACATTATGTACATATTATACAAATATTGTCAAATAAACGTCCAACCAACATTTTGAAAGTTGAGTTTTGAGTGTTGTCTGGGCGATGTCACAGGTCAGGACACGACGGTATGTTTAATCAATATAACTTGTTTATGTGGATAATACATATATATTTCAGTTTCACGGTCAAATAAGATTCACGCATAACTCAAGTTCTTTGAATTCTCGAATGCTCAATGGATTTATCGCTCTTACGCATGTACAAGTTGAGTGTGTATATAATGCAGTCACATTGTGACCCTGGATGACACATCCTCTTGGGTAAAAATGAGGAGTTCGGCCACCCCTGAACCATCAGCGTTCCAGCTCATACAAGCCTGACTCACAGAAAGGGCATGGAGCTCCCTCAAGGGCTCAAAAGTTGCTGGACAAAGGGCTTCCAGCACCAACCACAAGTCCCATGAGGGAACTCTCATTAATTGTGTGGATGTCTGCCCTGAGTCCCCTTTAGGAAACTGGTGACAAGGCTATGTGACCTCACCTTCTGGTTCCCCAACCTATCATGCTGCGCTGAAATAGCAGCCACGTAGACACTAACGCTGCGTGCCCACTGCATCCGTCCGTCAACGGACGTCGGGAGGCGTGTCTGACGGAGGGGGGAAATGCCTTTAGTGGAATTGGACCCACATAACGCGATCTGATTGGCTGACGGATCCGTCGCAGCCTGAAAAGTCGACATTTTCTCAACTTTTGAACGCAAGCGACGGAGCCGTCGGAACGGACAGACCCACAATGCATTTCGGGATCGCCCCATGCAAAGTCAAAGAGATGCGTTGACGGACGGATGCAGTGGGCACGCACCGTAAGGGTAGAGACTGCCTGCTTGGCGTCTAACCGGTCCTGTAGGAACCGTAATAAAATGAGAACTGAGTAGTGCTCGAGCCCCTCACCTTGTGTCCTCGACCAATTGGAAAATTGTTTCCATCTATTCGCATAGAGGGACCTGATGGATGGCGCCCTTGAGTTTAAAATTGTCTGGACCACTGCTTGGTCACAGTCTTTTAAAAGTGGGTCCGGCCCTTCAGGGGCCGGAGGCACAGCCGCAAGCATTCCGGGTTCAGGTGCCAAATGCTCCTCCTCGGCAGGGCCTATGTGCCCTGTTGGACTCTGTGTGATGTCGACCATATCAGGGGGATTGGTGGAAAGGCATAAAGAAGGTGCCGCCAAACTGCTCCCCAACCAGAGATGTAGGCATCTGTTACTACGACCTCTCGACGGGAAGGGATCACACCTAAAGGAATGGCGTGTTCAGATACGCCCTGCACCTCCATTGCGTGTGGTGTGGAGTGTGTGGAGGTACTGCCCAGAAACCCTGACCCTCCTGTGCTTGTGTCACCTGGGGTCCAACTGTAGGCCGTTCATCCATACCTGGAGAACACGCAGCTGGAGAAGGCCCAGCGGTACCACGGCTGAGGCCGTTGTTAGCATGCCGGTCACCCTGAGAAAACTGTACGGCAACTTCTTGTCATTCGGAAATTGAAGGAGAAGACAGAGCATGTCATCTACCCGCCGCCACGACGGGGAGGCAATCATCTGCTGAGTCCAATGCCTTCCCAAGGAACACCACTGCCTGGTTGGGTGTGAGGGAGCTCTTGCTGTGGTTGATAGTGAGCCCTAGCTGGGTCACGTGGGCAAGGAGAGCTGCTGTATCGTGGACTGCCCTCTCCTGGGTCTGGGCACAGACATGCCAGTTGTCCAGATAAGGAAGAACGCAACGGCCATTTGCCCGTGTAAGCCGGTTGAAATTAGGGTTTTGATTATTCATAAGACTAAATACAATTATATAAGAGTTTATTGTTTTTCATAATGTTTTGTTACAGTTGTCTAATGTTGCATACTTTGTAAATGTTATTTGATATAGTATATACGTGATTTAAATGTATATACTGGCATCCGTTGTTTATTTACCTGTAATATGACCATCCAGCCAGGAGGGGGCGCGATGAGGGGATTGCTGGTCAATGGGGAAAGGGTGAAAGTGAGAGGTCAAGAGGACGCGCGGGAGTTTGGCGATGGAGAGAAGGGAAAGACGATAGATTGACGTAACACATGTTTATATAAAGTACCATCTTTTAACATATGTTTGACTTATCAGCTGTTGAGTTTCAAGATTGTGGTGCATGCATGTGTAGCAGTATGGGCCTTTAATTAGTGCTGCAGTACCGGCCTATCACTGTTGGGTGCGCTGCCTATAAAGGTGAGTGGTTGTGCACTGGGAGCCCTCTTGCCTGGGAGCTCCTGGCTGCCCCGCCTCCTGTTATCACCGCACCTGGCCGCCTCACCTGATCGCCTTCTAGCTGGATCGTGCAGCTCGCCGTTGTTTGTTCATTGGCCGGGTCTTCCCTCTCCCGTATCGGCCCCAGTTGTAGGGCGTGCGAGTGTTTTCCTCCTCTTGCAGCGGGGAGCGATCAGCTGATTGATCGAGTTGCACTTGTAATTGTGCTGCTCGGTGCAAGTGATCCCCTTCCTTCCCTTTGATGTTCATTCAACTCCTGACGGGTTGACGCATAGACATCTTATCAGTAGACGGAGCATCTACGCTGCTGCCTATTGGCGCTGACGTGTTGCAGGGCCGCCATCTTGGAGTGGTGATCCGCTCCAGTCAGTGTCATTCGTTTGGCAGGAGCAATGACCTGTCAGCGCATTTAATTAATCTTACCTCACTGAATACGACTGATTTTCACATGTTTTTTGTCAAACGTGTAGCTATGATAAAGGACACATGTTTTGGCATGTTTTATATTTTTTATTTTTTATTATTGTGAAAAGTAATCCCCCCCATTCCTATTTTCGACGGTGCGCTCATTTGAGCAGGAATATACTGAACACCAGCCCGGCGTCCTTGTTTTCTTCTGTAGTCTGTACTAGTTAATGCTGCTCTCCAGCTCCCGATCACCACTCCAAGATGGCGGCCAAATATCACGCGTCACAGCAGCAAATGCTCCGTCTACTGATAAGAT
>OMLJ01048401.1:0-15897 GCA_900302595.1 Gadiculus argenteus | reverse complement strand
CTGACGACACCCCCCCCCCCCCCCCCCCCCCTCAATAAACAGTTTCAACTTCCCTCAACTAATTTAAGCCCTATGCATTAGACTACATCGATATATAGATTAAGATTGAAAATGTAAAATCCTATCATTCAACAAATTCAATCGTTCTCGTCCTGAATGTATCTCATGGAAAAACACAACCCTGTTATAGGAATCCGGGATACATCGTAGCTAAACTTTCATGCAAGTGATTATCTATAAAGCCCTCTAGCAATAGGCCTATGCAATTTACTGAAAACTGCGGCAACAGGGCCGAGTTTAGGAGAGGCATCAACGTGTGGGGTAACTTTGGGGAGAGGCATAAAAATCCAACATATACCGGTTAATCGTAAAGGCTTTCGTGAGCGGTCAGACAGACCCTTCTAAACGCGTTTTATTCATGCTTTAATTCCCAGTTTCACGCCGAGAGGTAGAAGGCAGAACCGTGGAAATGTCCGGCATGTGTCCAGAAAATCCCGATTTTCTGGTCGCTGCGTCTAGGAAAAACCTGTGTCCCCCAAACGCACTGGGACCAACAGCTCGCCATATGGATAAAACAATGCGCCATTGGCTGCAAACTTTAACATCAACAAAACGGCCCGAAAATGTCTGCACTTTTGTATAGTCTTCGGCCATTGTCAGCTGGTTTTGTCTCGTCTCTCCTCCGGGCTCGGTGGGGCACCGAGGAGAATCGCAGGGCCGCCCTCTGTCCTCGGTCCCTCGCCTCCCGATTCTCCACACCGCGGCTCTCTAAAGGGACGGGCCTTGGGAAAGTCAGAGCGCAGGAAACAATGCGCGGGGGTGCGCACGTATTGTGCACCGCGCGTGAAGAAAGACCTGGCGACAGGGTTGCCAGATTGGGCGCCAGGAAAATCGGGTCCAATGTGATTTCCCGCCAGATTGGGCGGGAAATCGGATCCAATCTGGCGCCCCTGGCTTCAGCGCGGCGCCAGATTGGGAACGCCCCGCAGGTACATCAGAAAACAACTGTTCACAATGTTTAATAAGGGCTCTTCGATTAACCAGAAAAAAACAAAAACGTGAAAAAGTAGATTGATATCTGGAAAAAATGTGATATATTGCATGATGCACAACAAAAAAACGGTCTTATTGCAAGACACGCGACAAAATGGTAGAAGCTCTCACATGTCAAAGATGCCCACTTCGTCCCTCGACTCCTCACACAATGGATATGTTTGAGATGACAACTGCGCGGCCGGAGAAGAAAGGACGGGGCCTGGCTGTGTGTATTCAGTCCTGGGCAAAGCGCCCCGCTGACAGGCGTCAGTAAAGGCATTGATCTACACTTTCTTCTGGCGTCCTTTAAACCACTTAAGTGTGGCTCTTAAAAAAAACACAATAACTTACAGAAGCCACAGTCATTTGAGTTTTCGTTTCGACACCACGTTCAATAATGTGAAATAGCCTACATATAGGCCTAGTTCAATTTAGAATGGATATTTATCAATCTCTTGCAATCCTTCCACAAACTAATACAGTGTATAAGGATATAAGGGCACTGGCTAGCTATCGGTTCACAGTTCAGAAGATCACGAATCCGCGAGCTTCTCTGACAATGGCACAAGCCCGCTATGTTTCCCCTCGGTTGAACACACGTCCATTAAACTCAATAGAATCCACTGGAGAACCGTCAGCCCGGCTCTCTGCCGCCTAAAGCCGCGTCTCAGCCGCCTAAAGCCGCGTTCACACCGAAAGCGGCGAGGCAGCGCGCCTCCATACAAAGTAAACGTATAGACGCGTTACAGACGCGGCCCTTGTCGCCAGGAAATGACTTTGTAGGCCTATTGAGGCGCGTTCACACCGAAAGCGGCTCCATACAAAGTGAACGTATAGACGCGTCTATACGTTGACAGGCATACGTTGACTTTGTATGGAGGCGCGTCGCCCCGCCGCTTTTGGTGTGAACGCGGCATAACGCAGCGTTACATGGGGATAGTGGAACCGCGCCTATTGCCCTCTTTTGTCCCCGCCTCACGTTGTATTATCGGGGGTTTCACGCTCGCCTCTAACACGAGGACGTGGCGGGCGTTTCATGGTTCAGCATGAAATTGTAGTATTAGGCCACAGAACACGTTTGTTTTGTTGTTTTTTTGCCTGGGATGGACGGATTTCACCGTCGATTATGCGGCGTATCTGCAATTAGTGTTGGAACCCTCTTAGGTTCAACCCAATGTGCCTGTCTGTAGATAAACAGGGTCAGTAAATCGACAATTCATTCGGGATTCATCACAATGTATACAGGTGGTTAATCTGGCAAGCCACGAAAAATGATGGATATTTGCGAGGCTTTAAAAATGTTACGCGCCAAAGACCATTTTCTAAAAAGTCGAAGCGACTATCCATAAGAAAAGCGCCACGAGAAACGTGTGTCCCAATTGGACATGATAATGGCCCTGCTATTAAATGACAAGTTAAGTGTTTATAAAAGGCTCCATGCAGGGCTCTCCTTCCACTGCACTGTTCAGGCCCGGGTCATTCATTAACCACTGGGGTCTTTGTCATGCAGCCTGCCGGCGGGGGGCCGACACAGCTACTGTTAGAATTGGAGCATTGGGCCACTTGTTAACAACAATTAGTGAAGCAATTATGCAATTACCCGCAATAAACTTTTTTTTTTTCTAGGAGAGTTGCGTCATTAGCAAGGCAATGGTTCCATTAGTCTACCTAACTGGTTAAAGTAGCGGTTATCATGGGCCAACACCTGACCTGTACCCTTGAATTAAACGTCAACAGGCCTCACTGTGACAGTAGAGGAACAAGATGTTATTCAGTCCCCCAGAACCCGGCCGATGCAGCCCATAGACTGGGATGGTGGGTGCCTTAAGCGGAGAGAATCGAGGCACCTCCTTCTATTCACGGTGCCCTATAGCAACACTGGTGTGAGCAGAGCGTGTATTGTGAGAGCAGCCACCGGGTTATACCAACAGGTACCCGGCAGGTGCAGTCAGGAGGTTTTATTATAGGGTTTATTCTAGGGATGATGTTGGTGGTGTGGTTAAAAGGCCACGCGACGGACCTGCGCACTGAGCTCCGATCAAACATCAAATAGAAATAGCATCATGAATTTCTATAGACTAGTGCTCAGGTTATTTAAGACTTCTTACTTTAGTTTGGACGCACAATGGCCTGTGTTTGCCCTGTGTGTGCCGGGGTTAGCGTCTGAAAGGAGCAGAGGTGCACATTAACATCGCTTAGGGTTTTCTCAAGCGCCGGAATGAAGTGAGTGGAAAGTAACTTTATAACTCGCTGGAGGATGAAGGCTTTGTGGAGGGAAAGACACAGGCGGCCCACAAAGGCCGGGGGGCTTTGTTCCTCACTAAAGCGCATGGGTATTGATGCGCCTTGAATTGCAAAACATCTGCCATTTAGGTCCAGAGTAGGACGCTTTAATTGAAATGAGCAACAACGAATGCACTTTAGGCAAAAATCGTTGGCTAATAAGAAAAATAACGTAAGGATGATAGCTGTAGCCTGTGGTGTATAGCCATACCACGTCAACATTCCTTCTTCAGGTCGTTTAGGTCTAAAGGAAAAAAATGAATAGTGTAGGCCTAGGCCTAATGCAGGCCTTGAGGTGGTTTCACCTTTCACTAAGAGTCGTTTGATCCGCGCCTGTGTCGTCTTTTAATATTCAACCTTAAGTCCTGACCTCCTGTGCCAACCAATCTAAATGAATGTGTCATTTCGGCGTGGCACTGGGCATCATTAATAGTGGGTTACAGTGAATGAATATTGGCTATTCACGAGTTAATGTTAAGGTAATTTGACTCGCTCCATCTTAATGAATTTGTCTTACATCACTCCCTTGGTTAATTATTAATCCCGTTCCACTGAGAGCAGAATGTCCCCTTGGTCCCCTTGTGCTAAAAGCCCACATTGATGCCTAAAAACAGTATGTTGTGGATTATAACAAGTGTTCTATTTGTTGCTGTAGTTTGAATAAAAACGTTGTATTTTCTTGTGGGGGATAAAGCAGACCTGTCTTGTGGCCGATGCTGTCCAGACGCATATGGACCTAGAGCTTTTATTTGAAGAGACAAAACATTAAGACAAAACATAAAGACAAATCAGGTGCAAAGAAAAAGCACCAGTTACCCACCAGAGCTTTCCCAGGGTTTTCCTTTATGTGGAAAAAGTGGAAAATTGGAAAAGTACAAGTGAAAGGCCAGGAGGCGTTCCCCCGATTTTCCTCGCTCCTACCTCTCATACCGCTCTAACCCTAACCCAACTTAACACAAGTCTGCTTTACTCTGGTTTGTTCAGTAGGTCCATATTTACGTAGACCTAGCCTATATGTTTGATCACATATACGTCTGTTACCAATGCAGGCCCAATCGAAAACATATTTTTTATGACAAATATAAAACGAGGGCCTAGGCCTACTTCAGTTAAGAGTAGGCCTACCTAAAACACGCAAAACATTTTGCTGCACTTTAAATTCTGAATACAATCTTCCATCGAGCGCAGTTCACATAGGTTAAACACCGCTTAAAACGTGTTTTTATGCCAACGTGTGCGGGATGTATCTGAAATTGGTATGAAATCGTCAATTTGTTGGTGTCAGCGTCCGGCCCTCCAGGGCGCCATATGCCGCGCTAAGCAGCGCTAAACAGCGGCCTATACAGCGCCATTTAGCGATTCGTTCCTAGTTTCACGGTCCTCCCTCTCCGTATCCCTGCCAGGAGGCTCAATAGCCGTTACAAAATGGCAATTTACCCTGCGGAATGGTCACATACCCCCCGGGGCAGGCTCTATTCTGCTTCGCAACGTGGGTAGCCTATCCTATCCACGCTGCGCGGATCACTTTGAACCCTTAAACTGAATACAATCATTAAGTCATATCAGCGTATCTGCGTTTAGCCTCCATGAACTGTCAGCTAGGTCGACTGGATGGCTGTGTAGAGTGTAGGCTATATGTAGGCATATACAGCAGTAGGCCCTACCGGAATCATGGATGCGGAGCCATAGAGGCCGGAGCCCTTTGTTTTATTGACACAATTTAATAATTTACTGTTAATATCATGCAGGACAGACCATCACCAGAACATAAATAACACACTGTATATTGGTTTGGTATTACATGAGGTTCATATAGGCTTAATGTCCTTCTAGAAAGAACCTTACTTTGATTCAGTAGAGAAAATAGTTTATAGCAAATATGTCTTTCTAAAGAGACAAAATAGATGTAAGGGTTGTGTGTGTTTCTATTGCAGTTTTAGGCGATTGGCTGGAAAACCAGACATTAACACCTTCACTAGTCTGCATGGCATTAGGCTGCACATGGAATTTTCCAACAGTTGCAGTAACAGTAAAATATATCCTTCGGAACTGATACTGTATAGAAACACATATAATGCAGAAATAAATTAAACAGGCAATATCTATATAACTTAAATATCCGAAACGGTTTGCAAAACGCACTATCAAACACAGCCGTCTATTACTATATTTCACGAACTAAATCCATGGCTGTTAAAACAATCTCTTGCACACCTGCTGCTCGTCCATTAAATCTCTTTGGAGCGTTGCTCAGTGGCCTCCATCTTCGCCTAGTGGACAACACCAGAAACAACTCAAATTGAAATAATAAAATAATCTAAACAAGGATCATCTTCAATAATATTATACGTTATTAGGACTAGTGACCAGATCAACTAACATTTGTTCCATTGTCGGTGAGGAAATTTCCTGTATATTCTGTTGAAAAGATTGTTGAAAGATTGATTGTTCTTAAAAAAAATAGCTGACTATGGCTCCCCCTGGTGGTCATTTTGCAAACGCGAAGAAATCCTTGCCTGAAAAAACACACAAAATCGAATGGAATCTAACCATTTGAAGATTCGATTAAGATTATTCATTTGAGTTTTACCCTTGCATAGAACATAAACATTCTCTACTTTAATGAAGAATCTGGATTGAAAACATGCGTTTTTCCTTCCCATAATATGCAGTAAATAGGCCAGAAAGAATCATACAATAAAGTGCTAATATAGGCCTATCGATACGGGAGTAACAATGTCCTGGATTAAAGTATTTGAACAAACCTTCACACTTGTTCACTACAAGATACATCAACATTCCAAACCCAAATTCTTTGCTGAGCCTAAAACAAAAATTGGACCTGAAAGTAGACTAAACTAAACCCCACAGAGTTTAAGTAGTTTGGGTTTAGTATCTTAAAATGTAAAGCATTTCCATAATATATGCATTAGTCAATTAAAGAGACTAAACAGTAATGATTCTGTGTGGAATTGATAAATTCACAATTTAAATATCTATATTTTTTCCTGATCACGTCAAAATCTGTAACACTATGTGTGCATATGTGAATACCTAAGATTCTCTAATTGATACTTTAATGAAGAAATCCTAGTTTTGTCATCCAATTAATTCACAACCTCCATTTACACAAGCAACACAGGCTTCCCAGGTTCCTCTGGTGTGTATTCTGGACATTCTGGACTGTATTTTAAATGTGAACGGAGCGGGGGCCTCTTCACTGGCTGCTGATTTGCTTGGTGTAATCGTGGATAAGTTCTTGGAAGTAGTGCGGCGTGTTATTCTGGGGCTGGAACAGGATGATGTAGCACTTTGGCAGGAAGTAGCACACCAGGATGGCGTACAGGCTGAGGAGCACGGCCAGGGCGTTGAGGGTCTGGACGTACTCGCCGTGGTAGACGCTGTACTCTGTGAGGAAGAAGACCCAGGTGAGGATGAGCAGCAGCAGGCAGAACGTGATGGCCTTGGCCTCGTTGTAGTTCTTGGGCAGGTCTTTCCCCATGTAGGACAAAGTGAAACAGAGGACGACCAGCAAGGCCAGCAACATGACCGACATGAGGAACAACGGTTGAAGATCCGTTTCACAGGTGAGGACGATTTTGTGAGGGTACAGGTCGGTCTGGTTGACCGGACGGGGGGGGCTGGTGGCGTAGCTGGTCGTCAGCAGCACAGCCTGCAGGAGGACCGGCAGCACGATCAGCCACCATTGGCCGTGGTGCTTCATGTACAAGCCGTAGAACTTGGGGAACTTGGCCGCCATTTTGAAGGCGCAGACGATCTGGAAGGCGTGGACCCAGAAGCACGCCAGACAGGCGGTGTAGAACAGCATGAAGGGCAGATACCGCAGGATGCAGCTGGTGACGGACGGCTTGTCGAAGTAGAAGAAGACGCTGATGGTGCACATGGCGAGGGAGAGCAGGACGATGAAGCACATCAGGCCCCCAGCGGACTTGACCACGGGCGTGTCGTGGTGGACAGCAAAGAGGACGGCGATGGCCAGCGAGAACACCGCCAGGATCACAGCCCCGACGATGATCAACACGGCCATGGGGTCCGAGTAGGAGATGTACTCCACCGAGCGCAGCTGGCAGGACGTGCTCCCGGCCAAAGACCATTCAGATGTGGAGCATTTCTGGCAGCGATAGGCGTTGGCTGTTTATGAAGGAAATGTCAATCACAGAGAAGGAGGACATGGCGAGGATATTGTGTTTTTCAAATTAACAAGATTTATAACTCTAGGATTGTGTGGTTTCAAGAGAAAACGTACTCCATTCTGTTGTGACAGTGACAAAGTAGCAAGACAATCTGAAAAAATACAAGCATATCAACCATATCAAGTCAAACTAAAAAGGTATACTAAAATACCTTGAAGATAGTATGGACTTTCTCTTTTTTACCTGTAACGTTCAGATAAGTTCCATTTTTACATATCGCACAGGTAAAGCAACATCTGTGGATTCCTTCTGTTCTCTTTGCATATCCAACAGCACATTCAGGAGAGCACACTGATTCGGGAACCTGTGAGAACAATCAAAATAAAATCTGAAATGCTTTTAAAACTTCTAAACTGCCCAGCCTTACCCTGCACACCAGATCTCTGGCAGGAAACTATAACAACTTCCCTAAATCCTTTCACACAAGTAAACAAACACGTACTCCTTAATAATCCAGCATTCATTGTAAATGTTGTGTGGCTTTTCCTGTAATAACAGTTTTATCCTAGACGGCCACTGCCCTGGTTACCCTCTGCCAGAGGAGACCGTAGAAGACGTGCAGCCCTCTAACCTTAAAAGTGCTATTGCTAAGATGTGTGCGCTATTATTTGAGTGTAATTTGTGAGGAATGCCATAGACATCCATCCATCCACATTGGAAGGTAAATCGTCTGTGAGATTCAATTTAGGGTAGAATGCGGGTTCCCTGGTTTATTTCTGAACAATCAGGGCATCTCTTCCCTGATTAGTTCGGGGATTCCATCTTGCCTGTCAATCACAGTTCTATGACTGCATCACTTCGTAGGGAGGGACCAGAGAGTAGGGACATTACAGCATAACATGTAACATACATTTCACAAAATGTATGTAGTTATTTAATTTTAAAACATTTATTTCACAATGAAATCTGACCAATATGCAGATATGCGCTGAATGTCTTTAAGGGAGGTTAATTCCAAAACGTAAAACTGCAGTGTGGTGTGTAATATCGTCTTACCATTCCATTTGTGTGCCAGTGAATCAAGCTGTTGTTAATGGACAACACGACTGTGGGATTGGTTTCGTAAGAGCCCACTTCCGTGATAACGCCCTTGGCCAAGACAAATATGTTGACGCTGGGGTATTTCAATCCACCGAACTCGTTAAACTGAATAGTCATATTTAGAAGCGTCAAGTTGGTCTTCTTCACTTCATCTAGAACCTGAGAATTATGTAAAAAAAAATAAAAAATAAAGATGCAGTTATACAATAACTGAAAGTCAGTGCCAAACTAGTAATGCATTTATATGTTCATTACTTTGATTTCTAAAAAATAATATCCCTATATGCATTCATATAAAAAGATAGGCCTATACGGTATAGAGAACCTAACCTGCGGGCTCGCGCCTCATCCCTCCCGTGCTGCTCGCCCCAATACTATTTCGAGATGGAAGACCCAGAAACACCACCTTCAATTTTACATTTTCAAGGAGCTGGTTAAGAGACAAACCTGAGTAAGGTAACCTGGAGGCACTGGTAAACCTGATGATGGAAGAGCCCTTTGGCTTTATGAGAATGATGCTTTTGGGCTGTTCAATTACAAGGTTTACCATTAGGCTTAACTTACCCATGTTTGTCATTTAGCTTTTTTCCTCACTTTTCTTGCAATAGGCTACCCATCTGGCCCTTTGTTTTGACAAGGAATTGTGTGTCCTTCAGTTTAAATACTTTAAATAATATAAAAAATATGATATCAAACTGTTGACTGCTTTCTTTAATATAAACATGACACAATACGTGTACAAGTATACTTTCAATACTTGAGTAGTACATTTTTAAATAAACTAAACTACTTGCAATACTTAAATACAAAACATTTTGGATACTTTAGTAGGCCTACTTCCACTCAAGTGTGGTGTTTAAAGAACACTTCGACTTCTACTCAGGTCACTTTTTTGATACAGTACTTGTACTTTTACTCAAGTCTGGGTCTCTAGTAGGCTACTTTATACATCTCTGGTCGACAGAAGGTTCAACGAGATCAAAACTTTCTAACTGGATTATTAAAGTTGTATGTAAGATTTAAGATATATTATTTTGATATAAATTCGGATTACCATAACCTTACGTCAGCATTGAGTGAGCAAAATCCTCACTCAGAATCTGTTTCAAGTTGACAGCGCCTACCTCTATTAGACAATTTAGATGTTTGACCGCTCCCAGCTAATTTCTGTCTTTATCTTCCCTGACCGTTTTAGAGAATTCATCGTGCATGTTAATCGCAGGTGCGTGAATGCAACCCCTGTGAATTCAACTTAAAGAGGGAGAGAAGATGAAGTGGTTTTCCTTGTTTAGTTTCAATGTCTCGCTCTCTTCTGTATTAATTTTACAAATAATGAATCCTACCTACAGCAGCTTTCACCTACAGCAGCTTTAATCTTAATTTGGCTGCTTGAGAACCGAAGCACAGAGATAGAAAGATACCAAGAAAATGAATGTATGCAATGACTAAACTACAGGGTTACTTACCATGTAGGGGTACACTGTACCATTGCTCTTGCACTTCCCGCTGTCACACTGCAGCACGTTGTGAAGGGCATGTGCAATGGCATATGTAGCTGTGTAAACTTGGAAATTATAAGAGGATTCCTCCAGAAGTATGTCTTGGCCCGTAATATAGTCACAGTTGCAGTTTTGTTCGCAAACAAACTGTCCTGTTGCATTATGTTCATTATCATTTTTAGAATTTATAAAGTCAGCAAAACCAGAAATGTTAGCTGTTCTCTCAGAGATTCCCACTATAGTTCCGAGCCTTTCAATGGCACTTCGGTTGGTAAGACTTTTGCTAAACCAAGTGTCTGTCGCTATCCACACTTTGTTGGTGACATTATGTGCTACTGCTGCCTCAATCAGGGCCAACGCTTTCAGTTGAACCGAATAAACAACAATCACAGATATGTTCAGAAGATCTATCTGTCGGAATACGTTGAAGAAATTCGTGTTTTCATCGATTGCACCGATGTACGCCAGGCATATCTCTGTGTGCACCACTTCGTGAATGCACACTTCAAGGCCGTCGTTGCCGAATGGCTCATTGCTGTGTAAGAGTGCGACCCACGTCCAATTAAAATGCTGCAAGACCCGAATAATCACATCCACCAAGTCTTTGTTCGAACTGACAGTGCGAAGGAAAGCTGGATATTTGGCTCTCATTGAAAGGAGGGAACTCGACGCTGCGTAACTGATCTGTTGAAAGCAGTAGAACAATTATTATTATTATTATGATTATGATTATGATTATTATTGTTATTATATGCAATTGAATTAGAACTGCTTTCTCACGTAGGTCTATTCCAACTCATCAGTAAGTAAGTAGTACTTAAACAATTGATTATCCCTTAAGACGAGCCATAGATAGCCCAATATCATTTAGAGGTTGAAATATTTACCAAGGGAATTAGTTTGAGCGTGAACAACGGTGCTATTGCCAGACTGTCGGCGCTGGAAGACGCACCGACCACGCCCATCACCTTGCCCAAGGGCCGGTAGTCTCTCGCCTTCCAGCTGAACCGAATCGATCCGTTAAAGGAGATGAGGTCCAATACACCAGGGAAGCTGTAAATCGGTGAGCAGTGGTCCAATATCTCATACCCAAGTTTCACATTTGGAAGAAGAACGGTGGAGTTATTGATTTCTTCTATGGTGAACCTCATCACTTGAAACCTCCGGTAGTTGGCCCGGTTCATTGGCTGGCTGCAGACAGAAGAAGGATGTAGAATGCATGAGTTGGGATAAACACTTATCTGGTCTGTTTTTTTTTATTTTCATTAAACTCAACGAGTTGACCTGGTGCAAATGGCAGCAGGGATCAGCAGCAGGGATAGGATCATATAAGTGAAAAGGTATAGCTTTTTTTTATATACAATATACAGTATATATACTTTTTCACTTAACCTCCTGTATATGATAATCAAAGTGTCTCGATAGGCCTAATCGAGGCAAGTAACACATTCAACAATTCTTATTATTCAACCTACCTAGAGCAATCGATAGCCTCTGGTCTGTCCAGAAAAGATCCATTGGCGAGATGGATATTGAACAATCCACCCAGCAAATAATCTCCGTCCAAATTAAACTCTGAAGACTTTGTGTATCCAGATAGGACGTGGGGAACAGTAAGGCCTAGAGCTAATAGCAAATACATATCAACAGCAAAACCCTTCATATTTGCCACATCGTGAGGTCGATTTGAAATATTCTAAGCTTTAATACCTTCTGATGACACACCTGCTGTGTTCATTTCCATGTCATTATGCATGCTTCAGTGCCTTACTAAATGGTACAATTGTTGGTTGAGAGAGCAAACCTATATGCAAAATTTAAGGCCAAGGTTATTGTGGCGTATTTCTCCATCTGATCTATATGGTAGATTATTCAAATAACAGAATCCTCTGGTTAAAGGAGAACTCCGGTGTAAAATGGATCTGGGATATGTTTAGTATGATAACGAGTTTGAACGATGGAGAGCAAAAAAAGCCTCTAGACGCAAAGCTAAGTGATCTGTTTATAGCCGATTCTACCAAACTGCTATACGGTTGAGTGCTATGGGCATATGACCTGGTAAAAAATAAATCGCTTTTTTAAACCACTTACAATTAGCCTGACACTTCTTTGGCAGTATAATGAGGGTCTTAACATATAATAGTATGTTAAGATAGTTGTGTGTATAAAATTACATTTTATACACACACCTTCAGTAGTTCACCCGTCGACGCCATCTTGTTTTTAAGACTCGATAAGTCGATTGACGAACACGGAGCTATGGGCGTAGATCTCTAGCTCTGTACATACGCGTATCTGTGTTCGTACTAAATTCATACTGAACATATCCCAGATCCATTTTACACCAGAGTTCTCCTTTAAGTGTCATCAATGAATAATCATTCATTATTAGAAGTTTGAAATGACTAGCTGGGTATCCATATTTGAATGTCTTGTATGTCGCTGTTACTTCTCTGAAATGGTCTGCATTTTTGGTAAGCTCATTCACAATCAAGTTGACCACGCCCTGGATTTTAAAATCTTTAAAGGGGCTGTAGGTATGATTTAAGAGATTCTGATATTATCAGCCCATTTAGACTTTAGAATCTAGACAAATCATTTATTCTCGGATCAGTTCAGGGATTCCATCCATTTTTTGGTTGTTTAGTTTCCAAACCTTGCCATATCCTGCCCCCTCTTTAAAACACAATCTTACTTACAGCAGCTATATATTTATATATAACAGACTACATTCCCTCCTAGTGGCCTCAATATAATAACAATAAGTGTTTACAGTTGTTATAGCCCACTACTGAAGTTTTGCCTACAAATCACAATTTAAACTTAATTCACCAGGCCCCATCTTATTTCAAGTAATGTTCACAAAGGACAAAGCAGACCCGATTGTATGTTTTATATGGGACACCGCCTCTTTAATAGCATTTGAAGTGAAAAAAAATTACATTTAAGTTATTAAAATCAATGTTGTTTATAACTGCAGCACAAGGAACCAATAACATGCAATCAATGATATTAAATAAATCAAATTTAGAACCCAATTGGCAAGTTCTGCTAGCATTAATTTCCAAAAGGACAAACGATTGATTTTACAGT
Source organism: Gadiculus argenteus (assembly GCA_900302595.1). Lineage (NCBI taxonomy): Eukaryota > Metazoa > Chordata > Actinopteri > Gadiformes > Gadidae > Gadiculus > Gadiculus argenteus. Next base: position 2,732 of record OMLJ01048401.1, on the reverse strand, counting down.
TGAAAACCATGTGTGATGCTTGGAAAAAAACCTCCAAAACCATCTTATATTTTAAAATATATATACAAATCCTCATGACAACCCTCTGAAACATGGTACTTTTTACAGGAAAGCAAATAAAATGACACATTTTTTGATTCCCTATTATGGTGCCGGTGAAGGTTTTCAAGAAAAAGAAAAAAGAATCTCTGGTTACAAAACAGAAACTAATCCCAGCATACTGATAAAAATGACCCCAAAAAATCTGAGGAGGCAGCGGAAAAAAAAAAGTGATCGCCAACCCCTTCATCCATTTGTTACAATAAAAGCTCTCAATCACAATTTTCTTATGTTTCCTCTGCAAAAGAAAGAGAGAGAGAACAATATTTTTGCTTGGAATGATTTCTCATTTTTCACTGTCAACCAAAATACACAATCTAGGGGAGTATACACCGGCTAGTCTACATACACGGAACAGCTAAGGGGACTTGTTAACCAACATTGTAATATCAAATTTCTCAGCATTGCAGAAAACTGGAATTTTATTCAAATGTGTTTACTTTTTACTATCAGAAGATTAACTCTTCTGGAAGAGCATACTGGTAAAATACTTTTCAAATGATAGTCCAAAAAAAACCAAATAAAATCATACAACAATTTAGTCTCTGAGATTGCTCAACGCCAGGAGAGTCCATCTCAGTTAAGAGTGTTTGGAGCTTAGTTACGCTAGTTAGGCTAATGGCTACAGGAGGCTAATCCGGGTTAGTGGCACTTCAATTTGAATAATGCATCCCAAAGTGTTGTTTTGGTGAAACATAAGGGAATAGTATTTTCCCCAATGGCTTGAACCACCTATGACGACACAATATTCTAAGAGAATGTTAGTCGTTTTAAATCGCATGCCAATCCAATACAGGGCTGTTGATCAATCTTATGTGTAAAATGGCTATTTAAGCAGCCGTCTGAAATCAGTCAAAGACCTCACGAGGTCCAAAGCAAATGGTTTCAAGAGACATTCCTTCTTTCAGATCCTGTACTTTCCACCCTTCATGGTACATGCAGGGTGGATGACGGAGCACTGATCAAAATATATCAGATTTGTTTCACCCAGGATTAAAAAAAAACAAAATAAAAAAACGGATAAAATAAAAGTATAATCTACAGTAAAAGCTAAACGATTCCTTCAGGGCCACATCATACTTACCCGATGGCTTAAAATTATGAAAAATAAAAGCCATGCTTCGTACAAAGCAGTGGACATAATGCCCATCAATTTCCCCAATGAAGATTAGTCTGGCCAACTGAAATCCCATCACCTTTTTTATTCAAAAAAGGCCACATTTTCACACTAACAGAGCCAGTCTACCGCTATACTTATCCATGGCTGCCATGTATGGATCAAATGTCCGAAATCATAACGTTATTGTGTCCTTCCAAAAAAAATAATAACTTGCTGACCCTCTTCAATCCCCGGCTGATCTTTTTTGGGGAACACTTTAATCTCAAATATGAAGGAGGGCGGAGGGATCGGAGGTTAGTTTTTTTAGCTAGCAAAAGGTTTCGCTGTGTCCTGTTCCTTGCCTTTGTAAGTCCTCTTCCCATGTGTGAACGGTAGGTATCTGTACTTGATCATATGCTGAGGGACAAAGACAGAAAAAAAATGTTAACATTTCAATGACGTTTTAAACATTCATACAGCAAAGATTAATTAGAAAATAACTTCAACCAATGTAGAAATCAGCCTGCATCATTAGCATTGGCTAGGGTCGATGCAGAGTTTGTATTTACCGTTACATTTTTGGTCTTTATTGTGGACCACAACCACAAAACAAAAACAGAGGGCTCCCCTACCTTGATCTGCCTCTTCATGGTGATGCAGAAGAGCATGATGAAGTACATTACAAGAATGGGCCAGAACACTGGCACGTTGAAGGCTTCAAAGAATGTGCAAATCATGGCTATGACGATGCCTTTTGTCGCCGAATGCCTGATGATGTGGAAACAAAACACACACTTCAAATGCAATCCGTTAAAAAATAACACACAAATGACATCGTCCGTCTTATATGGTCACAATGTGTTCATGGTTGTGCTTAGAAAATGTTCACGTGAATCCAAGGCTTACTGGGTATGACATTACACACCTAATCTACTTTGTAGATTAACTTGATTTGTTGTCGTCTACGTGATATCGGCATGGATACAATGATATTGGTGACAGTAATCGGCAACTTTAGCATTTGGAAAGCCCTGACAGGTTTTGCCTGCAGCATTAGGGTTTTAAAGTAAAGCTACAGATGGGAAAGGGTTTCCTATGAGTTAAGAGCAGCCTAAAGGGTTCTAAACTAAATGGGTCCCAGAGAAAGGTGAACTAAACAGATGGATGGGAGCATACTTACTTGACCTGGGAGGAATTCTACACAAGTAAGAATGTGGCCAATCCCAGTAATAAGCAAATCTTTGCTTTGCATCTTTTGAGATGCAACATGTTAGTGATTAGAGAGAACAGTGGTAGTGATGATAAGTTCAATTTAAATGCAACTTTTTATTCAAACAAGTTTCAAATAGTTTGCGGTAAAAGGAAACAACATAGACCCATTCAAACCACATGCAAACTATCTGAGTGGACTTCCTAATATATTCTACGATCAGAGGGTTAGTTTTGCATCTTGACATGAAATAATCATGTGAGGTTCAAAATAAAACCTGTGGCACGACACGAAAATGCTGATTTTAAATGATTAAAAGCTACT
>OMLJ01048400.1:0-12114 GCA_900302595.1 Gadiculus argenteus | reverse complement strand
GACTCCGTCATGCGTAATCCGACTCCGTCACTACGCAGACCCCTCGAGCCTTCATACTTCTGCGTCGGGATGTCGGAGATGCAACGCAAGTCACCGCCAGGGTTGCCAGATTGGGCCATATTTCCCGCCCAATCTGGCAACCCTAGCTGCAGCGCGCTCGATCGAGTGATCTTATATGTTGACTACTAACCATGTAAATACTGTTGGAAATTAACTTCCAAAGCTTTTCAAATCTTATTTGGTGTTTTATTAGTCCTTAATGTGCTTAATGTAGAAAGTAAATAAGGTACAAAATCAAACCGGGTAAAGTAATTCCAGAAATTATGTTTTTAGAGGACCAATCACAGCCTTTGCGTCTGCGTAGCCCCTCAACACAGTGACGGACAGTTAAAAAAAATTACGCTCAGCCGGAGACGACGCAGAGGCTCTCCGACAGGCTCTCCGGTTATGGAGAGGGCTGTCCGTAGCCTACGTACAGCACTTTACGTAGGAGTATAAATCAGGCTTTACGCGGCAGCGGCGCTAGGGCCCTGACATAGTCAATGCATCGCTATGCATACGCCTCTGCAAGGCTACGCATCACTACGCATCGGCCGCCATTATGCGTCAATGCATAGCAAAATGTGTCACCCCAATTTTTGATACGCGACGCGCCAACGCACGCAATACTACGCGTTGTCGGTGGGGGCGATACTGGCGTGTGAGCAGTGAGGGGCCGCTGTGCTCCTGGTGAAAAAAGTTAGTCTGGAGCCCTGTATGGGTTTTAAAACCTTTAAAAACATATAGGATCCGCAGACAGCGCAGATCTGTCTTCCATCTCCTCTCCCGCGGTCAACCAGAGAGTGCTATCTGTTAATCATCTCAGCCCCATTCATTATGACCCGCCCCCAGTCAGAACCTGTAGTCGTGCATTTCTTTTTCTCCAATGATTTGATGACGCGTCAATTCACGGGAGTTGTATCAGTAAAAAGGAATTACTTTTAAATTTGGAGTTAGTATATTCAATTGCAGCAAAATCACCTATAAATATATGATGAAGTATAGTGTTGGAGCACAATGTTGTTTTAGGGGTGAATTACCCACACAAGTCCTTTTATTTGGAAATGTTTTATTTTGCTTATGTTTTAGTTTTAAATATATCAGTGATTCTAGGGCAAAATATAAATTATCCCAAGATCATCTGATCTTTCCTCACAATCAGCTAGCTGCCCGCCCCATCAGATGAATGTGATAATTCATGTTTTGGCATGCATTAGAATATGACATGGAAAATGGCATGAAACTAGTAAACATGGTACTAGTTCCAGTAATCTAAATTAATAATTGCGTTGGGATTGAACCCAGGTCGACTGAGTGCACACACTGAGTCGACAGGTTACTGCGAGACTATCTACCAGAATACAGATAACAGTCAATATTCAAATAAAGTATGTTACGCTTAATCTCTTATACTACTTTAAACAGATCAGTGATTTATTTTATTTTTTTGCCAGGCGGCCTCCCTGTTTTTATTAATGGTTACGGTGTTCCTTTTTTGAGTTATTATATGCTTGTACTCCTCATAGACCTCCACAAGCAGCTTCTGTTCTCTGCTGGAAAGATCCTGCTCGACATTCACAGTTCAGGGCTGGTTTCATATCTCTGGAGCGCGTGTAATCCACGATAAAGTAGGCCTGGTTTGAACTAACCTGAGCGAGGCGCGGCTGAACTGTGTTGATGGAACGCATTTAGCCTCAAGTGGAAGTTGGAGTTAGTTTTAGCTGGGCTTAATCAACTAAGCGCCGCTTTCTTTAGCGACGTTGATGGATGTGCCCCCGTCCCCCCGTCCATCCATCCGTCCCCCCGTCCCATGTCATTTTAGTCACAGGCCACACCCATTTTAATGCCACGCCCTAATTGAAAATATGTGGATTTCAACTTGTTCAGAATTCTATCCTGAATAACTTTTATATTCATAGGAGTTCATCTTGATGTCAATATAAGTATTTAAGTCTTTACGCATTTTAAACCACACCCTTTTTTTGAAGTGGAAGGCTCCGGGGGGCTTTAATTTGTATTGTACAGAGTTCGCTTCATGTCAGATTGAAGACATTGGTCCATAGATATGTGCTAAAGGTATTTTATCTAAGTCAACCAACCTAGGGTCCTTAAGAAATTACGGATTTTTGACAAAATCCGTAAAATCTATCCAGTCATAGGTTCTAGAGGCAGATTTGTTCACCATGAGGATATGTGTGGGCAGAGTTTCGTGACTAAGTCAAAGGGGTCACGAGATATGCTTGTTTGCCATTTTGGGCTATTGCTATAGCGCCACCTTTGGGCCAATCAGTGTGATACTTCTATGTTAATTTTGAGTCAGCCTCTAGAGCTTTAGAAAGTTTCATAAAACTAACGATTACAATGGTTCTCTCTCTCTCTACAATATGCTTGGACCCTTTATTATAATAGGTTGCCTCACACTTTGTGCTCGGCCCCCTTAATAATCTTGAAGCAGTAAGAACCTGACAATTCCTTCTCAGTACTAGGGTTAGTTTTCCTAACCCTAGTTAAGGCAGACATCTTAGCTTCACAAACATTAACAAGATGATTTTTATGAAAAATGTATATTAACAATAAATACAATAACTTGATACAAGACAGTCATAGACATGTCACCACCATCACGTCTCCCATTGAGTTTCTTATCGTTCACTCATTGCGCAGGTCATAGGAACGTCTGCATGTGGGGAAGATATAGGGGAGGGAAGGGGTGGTTAAATAAGTTAATAATAAAGCTACCCTGTTGTCTCGATCTTCGATCATTACACTATACGAATATATAATCTGGCAGAAGTGCTGTCATATATGGTCCATCCTTTCACCAAAATATCTAATGACATATCATAAGATGATATTATAATAGAGTTTCACTTTTTGATCCAAGTGTGAAATAGAGGTGATTTACAGTTTGCGAGGGGGGGGGGGAATTACAATAAATTAGTGAGCAAATTTTGGAGCCTTCTATAATCATGTTTTGGAGATGTTCGTTTTTTAGGTCTATCCCTGTTCAATAACTGAAAGTCATCTATCCCACTTGTGGGTTTACATACAACTGCCCACGTCATGTTATCAAAGGCAACCTATATCCACATTCCACGATGCAAGTAACATTGGCTTGTAGTGTCAACTGCTATAGAGATGAATGATCAAGGTAACAGATATAGGTATATAGGTACTGTATATATGTTATTAAGCTACCACCTACCATTACCTCCACCATGTCCTATAACATGCACAGTTAAGTGACCCATGGAGATTATGAAAAATATGCTAATTTGTGGTAGGTTAAACAGTTTTATTCACAGGCTAAGCTGTTCAAAATCAACTGAGAAGAATGTTTCTAACCCTTTCGCATGGTGTTATCAATGTGTAGTTTATGTGTAGAATGACGTTTCGTGGGTACAGTTAATATCACGGTCATCGCAAATGATCGATAACCATGTTATCATGGACAAAATCGAAATCGTTGAGTCAAGAATTTGAGCCTACTTGTTGTTATCCAACAGGGAAACTACCTCAAAAACAAATTCATCATAATTCCCTTTGACCAGCGTGATAATTATTGGAAATTACGTATATTCACAGCACTGTTGATTATAAATTAGTGAAGCAATTTTTTTTGTCATTGAGCCTTTTATCATCATTGTATTTGCCTTGGTCTGGTGTGAAAGGGCCTTTACAGTTATGCTTTTTTTGGTTTGGATATTTCAGGTGTTTGAGACGTTGGGCCCCAGTGGTCAAAGGCTAACGGAGGACGTGGTGTCTCTGGCGGAGGTCAACTCTGTATACATCGTACAGGAGTACATGGATACGGATTTGTGTAAGGTGCTGGAGCGGGGCCTCCTGTCCGAGGGCCACGCCAGGCTATTCGTATACCAGCTGCTCAGGGGCCTCAAGTATATCCACTCTGCCAACGTGCTGCACCGTGACCTCAAGCCCGCTAACCTGTTTGTCAACACGGAGGACCTGGTCCTGAAGATTGGAGACTTTGGCCTGGCACGTATCATGGACCCACACTACTCTCACAAGGTAGGACAGGCAGCCAGATGGCTTTTGCTAAATGCCTTGTTGGTATATAACCACTTGCTGTGCTCTTTTGTCTTTCCAAGTTATACATTCTTTCGTATCTGACTCTTGGTGTGATGTCACACCACAAGCGTTTTTAAATGAGACGGTCTGGCCTACGGAGCATTTCCCGTTTGAGTAACAAGACCTTTACCTTGCATGACCACGCTCCGCTCTTGTCGCCTAGCAGCCCTGACAGCTGCGGTTTAAACCGGACAGTGGATGAGAAATATGAAATATGGCCAGAAATCATTGTTTTATTTCTTATGTTTTACCTTCTATTGGAGGAGTGGGAGAAGATTCACCGCCGGAGGTGACAAGCATACCCCTGTATCCCGCTTAACAATTATGTTGATCAGGGCATATATCTTGGTTTAGGGGCCCGCTTACCTCCCAGGGAAAAAAGTTCAGGCTCAGGATTTTTTTCTACCATCACTCCTGTAAATATGTAATTTGCTGCAGCTGCCACTTCCGCTCTCTCCAACACCAAAAAAAAAAGAGGAACACGCAATGAATCTTGGGATACGTTGGGCCGTGAAGGATCCAGCCGGGGGAGAAGGTCAAGAAGGTTGCATTTCTCGGCCACATTTGAAGGAGCCTTCGAAATGGGACAGCCTTGACGTGTCCTTGTGACGCAATCGGTCTTCAAATGCGTCCTTTGAAGGATACGGCCCCTGAATTGAGCATTGCTTATGTGTGTGATGCTTGGTATATCTGTCTATCACCCTGGCCAAGGCCATAATATAGAGTATGTGTAAATGTGTATTGCAGTGGTGTAAAGGGGGCTCAGATAAAGAGTTTTTGGATTGATCGCTGGAAGCGGTATCGGCCGATACCGATCACAGGGTCTATTTTGAAGCCTTCTATTTATCGTGTAATCAAATTAAATTGGCAGAAAGGAGGTCTCCACAAGTTTTTGTCCCACTATGACCACAGGTCGTGGTCAAACCTTCACAAGGAAGTTTTGTTTTGATAAAATATATATTTTTTAACAAATGTCGTCCTAGGGTCAATTTCAAGTTTTCACTGTTCCAGGTGTTTAGCTAGCTATTTTTTTATAATGGGTGTCAATGTGGGAAAGACTTCAACCCTTCCGAAGGCGAATCACTCAGTTATCAAAGTTGGTATATGTACAGAAACCATGCTTAAGCAGGTCTCTAAAAAAGTACTTCTTCGGCACCATAACTAGCAATCAAATAAAAACTCTGCCCCATTGTGCCATCCATCACAAGTCTGCTTCAAAGTGGCCCAGGGACTAGGGGCTTGACATGCTCGATCATTAGCCTTGCTAGCTTTAGCATGTCGGCATGCTTACGGATTGCGCACCTAATGAGTTGGATCACGGAACCACACGCGGACATGATGTATTCAGGGCAGACAACTGTTTATACCAAGAACAGCAATGCACTTGCATCTTTTCCAGCCAACACATAATGTATAAACTCACAGGCACGTAGTTAAAATATAAATGTTAAGATATGAATAAAGTGTCATTGAACCCAAACCGCTTCATCATTTAGAATGCAGGTATAAATTGTTATGTTTTTGCTGGTCTCCACCAACCAGTTGTCCATCATAGTGGTGGAGCAATATGTAAGGGATATGTATAGAACGCCGGTCATTATAGGGAAATAAGACCAGACAGGGCAACTGGATACCGACGCGAAGCGGAGGTGTCTTGCTTCATAGTGTTGATCAGCAGAGAAATTGTCTGCCGTTGACATCGCATTGCAACCCAGTACGCTTGGGTTGGTAAGTTACCGGACTACTTGCAGAGTGATCAGAGGGACGTGACTTTCCTTGACAGCGGTCAATACATGCATAGCAATGGTCATTATTGAAAAATAATTCACCACCGGAAGGCCCCTGCAAGTGAACGGAGTGTTCCACAGCATTGAGAAGAACCGTGTAAAAAAAAAAAAAAAAAAAATCATAGTAATGGAGCAGTATAGTGATAAAGCTATAGTGATGTATCCATAGCAATATAGTAATGTTCATTTAGTCACCTATTTTTTATGTAGTCTGTCTTGTGCCAAATGTCCTTGTTAGTTTTAGTCATATTTAGTAATTCACATATCTTTTTTTGTTAGTCAAGTTTTCGTCAACTAACAGTCTCGTCATTTTAGTCTAGTTTTCGTCAAAAGAGAACTCAAGGTATCTTAGTCAAGTTTTCGTTGACTAAAAGTAATTTTAGTCTAGTTTTAGTCAGAATAAAAGCCATAAAGCGCAGAGGTATGGAAATATTTAACCGAAATAGGAGATCACAAGGTGGAATGTAAAATATGCCAAGCGAAATTGATCTACCAGAGTAGCCTACTATAAGTAAGACTATGCGGCAACATATGCTCCTGAAACACAACGGTGAGTTGGGGAAAGCAAACCCGCAGCAACCCAGAAAAGTAGAAAGTAGAAAAAGGTAGAGATGATTGTAGACGAAAATGGAGAGATTTGATCTTAGTTTTTATTTTATGTCTCTTTTTTCGTCAACAATAATGCATGTTAATTTAGTCTTAGTCAGCGTTTTTGGACATCGGTACAGTCTCGTCATCGTCTCATCTTAGTCATGGAAAAAAAGGTTCTTGGCGAACATATTTTGTCTCGCCTGACGAAATTAACACTACAATATAGGGAGTGGAATGATTAGCCAACCTACATAAGCACAACCAACCCCCCCCCCCCTGTTCCTTCCTTCTTTCATCTTGTGCTCGCGGCAGGGATAGCCTTCCATCTGGAATAAGACATTTGGTGTGGAAAGCTTATTTTTGGTCAAGGGGATGGGCTGTTAAATCTACTCTGCGCATGATCGTCATGCCACCTTTTTGGATATATTCTTTTTGTTTCACACTCCCCTAAAGTTCTGTTCAACATGTGTTGGTCAGTTTGGTAGTCGATATATGTTACATTTGGAACATTTTTAATTCAAGTGTGGTACTCTGAAGGGGGCGGGGGGGGTCTGCACTGTCTTTGTTGGGTTTAATAGCTAGTGGTTTGAGAACATATAGAAATGGTTTAGGCAAAGGGAAAACTCGTGGTGGCATGAGGGAAGGGGGCACTGCTCTCCTTGCACATGAATCCTGCATTCCCAATCACTCCTGCTCACATGCACAGTTTTGACCCGATTTCTCAGCTGGCAACAAAGTTATTATGGCACAACCAGGCAAAAGGGTCAAAGCCCTTTTAAGCTTAAGAACCCTTGCAATGTTTGCTTTGTAAAGTGTTTACCCTAACTAATCAAAGCCTTTTTACTAATTGGAACGATATCCATTTGGTTTCCTGCTGTCAAGAAACACACTAGTAAGCTTTTCACACATGCACCAAAGTCTGACCTTCTCTGGATAATACCCGCTAGGGCTGTAATATGTGTAAACAAAAATGTCAGAATCCCTGCAGAGTTTAACCTAGCAGGCTCCTAGTGTAAAATCTGGAGAATGTAGCTGCTCTGTACTTTTCTCATCTCTCCTGTATTATGCATTACAACTTCTTTCTACCCCTAGACAACAACAAACAGGCAATTGGGATATTTCTGGATCTATCTAAACCATTCAATTCCATCGTTTTCAATATCTTATGCAAGCTGCATCATTATGGGATCAGAGGCAAAGCATGGAGATGGTTCAAAAGCTACCTCCAGAATAGAGAGCAGGTTGTATTTATAAATGACAGTAAATCAGAGAATAAACAAGGAGTTGTTGAAACAAATGATCACTAAATAGCAATAAAACAAACTACATTATATTTAGTTCCACAAAAAATACAAGTAATGTGGAAAATACCTGTCTCTCGATGGCCAAATCATTCTAAGAGTAAAATCAACAGTTTTTGGGTGTAGAAATTTATCATTTAAAGACAATTGATCAATTATTAAATAAACATATTAAATTCAATTTTATTTGTATAGCCCTTAATCACCATTAGTTTCAAAAGGCTTAACAGGCAAAATATTTATGACACCTCCCTGACCCAAGCCCTCACAAAGAGCAAGAAAAAACTCCCTTAATCAGTAAGGAAGAAATCTTGGGAAGAAACACAGAATGGGGGATCCGTCTTTCCAGGGATGGTCAGGAGTGCAATGGGTGCCACAAATGACATACATAATACATGCAGAATATTAAAATTGATGTAGTGTTGGCCGGTTAACCGTCGGGAGAGTCCAGGCATCCAGTCGCAGTCACGGCAACACGCTAAAACAGACAAAAAGTGAATTAGAGGGGAAAAGTACATAATGGAAATGTATAATACTACACAATTAGTGACCGTTTCAACAAAGCATAAACAAGCACGCAGTGGTCGCAGACACACAGCATCTGTGTCGTTTATGCACCCTTATCTCTCAAATGCAAGGCTGTAAAGGTGCGTTTTAAGCTTTGCTTTGAATAGCTCCACAGAGTCAGCTTCCCTGATCACAGGTGGCAGACTATTCCAAAGGAAGGGTGCCCGATAGGCGAATGCTCTCTGTCCAACCGACTTCTTTTTGACCATCGGTAGTGAAAGAAGTTCAGCTCCCGAAGACCGGAGGGTCCGTGAAGGATTGTAGGGAATGATGCGGTCCTTCAGGTAGGACGGAGCTCGTCCATGCAAGGCTTTTTAGGCTAGCAGTAGCACCTTAAAATCCGATCTGGATGTTATTGGTAGCCAGTGCAAAGAGGCGAGAATAGGAGTGATGTGATCTGGACAAGCTGCAGACCTCTCGTGGTGGATTTAGGTAGCCCCGAGAATGCTGAATTACAATAATCCAGTCTTGATGATATAACTGCGTGAATCAGTGTCTCCACATCTGCTGCAGATAACATTGGTCTGATTTTTTGCAATGTTTCTCAGATGGAAGAAAGCAGTTTTAGTTATGCTTCTAACATGTTTGTCAAAGCACAGCAGGGGGTCGAACAGGACAACAAAGATTTCTGACACATGCACTCTGTGGGATGCCCACAGTGAGACTGTCTCCAATTCTCTCTGGTCCAGTTTTGAGCCGATAATTATCATCTGTCTTCAGTTCAGTGACAGCCAGTTCTTCACGGCAGCCAGACAGGACTCAACCTTCTGGATCTGCGCTGAATCCCTAGATTCTACAGGAATAAAGAGTAGGGTGTCATCCACATAGCAGTGGAAACAAATTCCGAAGCTGCGTATAACGTCGCCCAAGGGAAGCATGAAGATTGCAAAAAGCAATGCACCAAGAACTGACCCTTGTGGTACACCAAAGCGTAGTTTGCAGAGCTTCGATTCTGCACCCTCATGGAGCACAAATTGTGTTCTGTCTGTTAGGTAAGAATCAAGCCAGCGAAGAGCCGTACCCCCGAAGCTGACATAGTACTCCAGGCGGCGATGAAGAATGCTGTGGTCGATCGTGTCAAACGCAGCACTGAGGTTGAGCATATTTGCATCCAAAGCAAGAAGGATATCATTTACCACTCCTGTCACAGCAGTTTCAGTTGAGTGGAAACTCCTGAACCCAGACTGGAAAGGTTCAAAGAGATCGTTCCTCGTCAGATAGTCAACGATTTGCTTTGCTACAATCCTTTCCTGCACCTTGGACAGGAAGGGGAGGTTCGATATAGGCCAATAGTTATTGACTAGTTCAGGATCTAGGCCAGGCTTTTTGAGTAGCGGTTTTATCACAGCAGTCTTGAAACTAGAGGGAACAATTCCTGTAGAAAGCGAGAGATTGACAAGCGAGTGAATTGCATGCCCCACAGTTGGAAGAAATTCCTTAAGAACTTTGGAAGGACGAGGATCCAGCATACAAGTTGTTGGCTTTGATGCCTCTATTACCTTTTCAAGTTCATCCAGAGGGTTTGTCTTGAACTCCAGGAAAGTTGCCTCTGAATTCCCCATCCTGCCCCGCAAGGAGTGGGGGACAAGATGCACGGCAAGCATCAATTTCCTCTCATCAATTGAATCTTGTTTTCAAAGAAATCCATGAATTGACCTGCTAAGAGGGAGGAGCCTACACTCAGTCTGTTTTTGACTCTTCAGTGTCGAAGACAAACTTGGGATTGTTTCGATTCAAGTTGATGATGCTGGAGAAGTAGGCGTTCCTGGCAGTAGTCAGCGCACCCTTATAGGTTAGCAGACTGTTATGCCACACACAACGGAAGACCTCAAGTTTAGTGCCAAGCGCCATTTGCGTTCAGGGATTCTGCATCCTCGCTTCAGGGTGCGAGTTTCTACATTGAACCAGGGAGCTGTTTTTTTCATTGATCGCTTTTTAATTACGAGTGGAGCAACAGAATTGATGGCCACAGACAAGACATTGTTGAGCACCACCTGGAAAGTGAGCAGAAAATGGTCTGATAAAGCAGAGTGTTTCCACCAATAAGGATAAGCGGATGAGGATGAGAACCCTTAAGCCGGCCACACACTGGCTGCGCCGTTGTGCTTAACATAAGCACAACAGCAGCAGCGCCGTTGTGCTTATGTTTTGAGAGCAGCAGATGAACCAACATAGTCGCTATAGGCGACCATTATGTTCTACACGTTGTTCTATGACTGCATTATGGCCCTGATCCTCTGTGTGCTTACAGTGATCGTCACATTAATTCAGTTACTTTATGTACTGTCGGGCACTTTGTTTACGGTTTAGTCACTTTATTTACATTTATTTAGTCATTGCTCATTCTTTTTGCATTGTGAAATTATTAATCTACTGCGTCAACAATCTCCATATGTACAGGCCCTTGTATCAAGCCGGGATGTACAAACTGTGCCTTTTGTCGCGCAAGGAGCTTAGCGGGGCACGGCGGCGTGCCAGCACGCGTCAAGGCGCCGCCGGTGTGGGCGAGTCCGTCGGAAATAATGGGGGCAGACTTTTTGGCGCTGCGCTGCACGGCACGGCGTAGCCGGTGTGTGCTGGGCTTTATTCGGGAAATTATTATAGTTAACCCTTATTTGGGACATTACAACACCTGTAGTGTACTTGACACCAGTGTTCCGACCCATGTTGCAGAAGGTGGTCTAGCTACCTTGACTGCAGCATCCCTGTAGGACTGCATGAATAAAGTTGAGTAAATCATTAAAATACATCCAGTCACAGCCATCACAACACGAGAATTAAATGGGGGGCATACAATTGGGATTCAGTTGGAGATGTGCGAGATAAGAGTAGGGATTTTACAGCTCCTTGCTTTGGTACATGGCAATGAAGATTTCTTCAGAGTCTGTTATTTTTTTCCACAACCTAGTATCCACAAGACTTCAGAGGTGTTTCTTCAGCGCCGCTGTATACAAAAATTATTATTTCCAAGTCTGAGGGGCAGTTGACAAAGTTTCTAAATTAGATAATTTGAGATAATGCAAGTTACATTCCTGTTTATATTTTTAGGACTTATCTTATCTTTTACACCTGGAAAGTGAGCAGAAAATGGTCTGAAGCAGAGGTGTAGGAAGAGACAACCAGGTTTGAGATGTCTACGCCGCGGGTCCAGACGAGGTCCAGTGTGTTTCCACCAATGCCGGTTGGGTCCTGGACGAGCTGTTTGTATCCAAGCGTATCTGTAATAGACAAAAATGCCTCTGTGAGGCCATCAGATGGGTTATTCACATGAATGTTGAAGTCCCCCATAAGCTAAATATTGCCTGAATACGTAACAAGATCAGCAGCAAAATCTGAGAACTCATCTATGAAAAGTGAGTATGGGCCAATTGGGCGGTACACTATAGCTAAAACGAAAAACTCTGAAACTCACTTTGTTTGTCTGGGAATTGAGGAGCAGAAAGCAAGCACCTCAAAAGATGTGATTTGGGTCTAATTTGAGCTTAGTGCTCGATATTAGGGCAAGGCCATCACCTTTCTTTGATTCTCTAGATAATTGGGAGCCAACATAGTTGGGAGTAGCCTCGTTCAGGGCTAGACACTCATCTGGTATCAACCAGGTTTTGCAAAGGCCCAGGATGTCTATCCTATTCTCAACAATTAGATCCTGGACCAGGAGCGCTTTAGATGAAAGCGACCTTATATTCATGAATCCTTCCGTACTTCCGATTTATTATTTTCAGAGGGAGTCTGGTTAGCTC
>OMLJ01048399.1:0-11540 GCA_900302595.1 Gadiculus argenteus | reverse complement strand
TAAACACACACACACACACACACACACACACACACACACACACACACACACACACACACACACACACACACACACACACACACACACACACACACACACATTGGGACAGGCCAACTTCTACATAAACACACACACACACACACACACACACAGAACATTGTAGTGTAAACCCACAGGGTATATCTTTAGATATGAAACAGTACATGGGTTCACATTCAAAATAAACTAATGTCACACATTTCCGACGTTAGATCTGTACACAGCGCTCGTCCCCTCGAGCGTCTTTCTCCGAGCGTCGGGTTTCCTCCCGTCTGCCGCGTGCCCAGCCCTTAAAACTCCTCTCCCGTCTGCCCCCTCCCGGTGGTGCCAATCCCCCTGATTGCCCGGGTCCGCTTAATGAGTTATTCAGCGCAGCCACGCTGAACGGTAAGTATCTCCCGTTGACGACTTGTCCGCGGAGAGGGTGCTGGCGCGATTCTTCCCCGACCAAAGGCGTGGGGTTGCCACACACCCTCAGCAACAAGCCGGGGGTCCCTCTGGCTAGCCCTAGGCAGGCGTCCCTCCCTAGGCAGGCCGTCCCTCCGGGATAGTGTGTCCGCATTGGCCTGAGCCCGTCCTGGCCGGTGGACCACCTGGAAACGGTAGTCCTGCAGAGCCAGGAACCAGCGTGTCACCCTGGCGTTGGTGTCTTTTGCCGTCGCCATCCATTTCAGGGGGGAGTGGTCTGTGACGAGGCTAAAGTTCCGCCCGAGGAGATAGTATCAGAGCTTTTCCAGGGTCAACTTGAGCGCCAGTGCCTCCTTCTCCACGGTCGAGTATGCCCTCTCGCTGGCCAGGAGTTTCCGGCTGATGAAGGTTACCCCGGATGTTCCTCCCCTGACCGGACCTGGGACAGAACAGCTCCCAGCCCCACCTCAGACGCGTCGGTGTGGACCATGAAGGGGAGGCTAAAGTCGGGGGTGACTAGCACTGGCTCGGTGCAGAGGGCCTGCTGTAGGTGCGAGAAGGCATTCTCAACCTCCTCCGTCCACCCCACTCGGTCGGGCAGGGCCCTCCGCGTCAGCTCGTGGAGGGGGCTGGCCAGGGTTGCGAAAGCGGGGATGAATCTCTGGTAGTACCCGACGAGTCCAAGGAATGACTTCACCTGTTTCTTGGTTCTGGGCCTGGGCCAGGTCGGGATGGTCTGCACTTTTTCGTTCTGGGTTTTTACACTGTCCCTCCCGACCCGGTAGCCCAGATAGAAGGCCTCTTCCAGGCCCAGGCGGGACTTTTTGGCCCAGGATGGCTCGGAGGTGGTGCAGGTGTAGGGCCCAGGTGTTGCTGTGTATCACTATGTCGTCTATATAGGTGGCGGTGTATTCCCTGTCCATCATCCACTGGGAGGTCACAGGTGCCCCATGCACCCCGAACGGTAGGACGGTGTACTGGTTGAGCCCGTCGGGTGTGGCGAACACCGTCTTCTCCCGGGCCCGCTTGGTGAGGGGGACCTGCCAGTATCCCTTTGTGAGATCAAGGGTAGAGATGAACTGGGCCGGGCCCAGTCGCTCGATCAGTTAATCTACGCGGGGCATGGGGTAAGCGTCGAATGCCGATACTTTGTTCAATTTACGGAAGTAATTGCAGAACCGGTAGGTCCCGTCTAGTTTGGGGACCAGGACCACGGGGCTGGACCAGGCGCTGTGGGACTCCTCTATGAGCCCCATCTGCAGCATGCTGGTGACCTCTGCCCGGATGGTGGCGCGCCGTGCTTCTGGGATACGGTAGGGGCGAAGGCGGACTCTGGCTCCCGGTTCCGTCCGGATGTCGTGACTGGTGGTTGTGGTCCTCCCGGGTCGCTCAGAGAACACGTAGAGATGTTGGACCACCACCTCCCGCATGTCCTGGGTCTAGCTCGGGCTCAGCGACTCCCCCACTGGGACCTCGGGAGTGGGTAGTCGGGCGGACAGGAGTCAGGAGAACTGTGTCCCGCGGGGCGGTCAGTGGTTGCCACCGCTTCAGCAGGTTGATGTGGTAGATCTGGACGGCCTTGCGTCTTCCCGGTCAGCGACCTGGTCGATGATGTCATATGGCCCCTGCCATTTGGCCAGGAACTTGCACTCGGTGAAGGAGGTCGGGACGAGGAGCTGGTCCCCCGGGTTGAAGGTGCGCAGCTGGGCTCCTCGGTTGTACACGCGGGCTTGGGCTTGTTGGGCTCGTCTGAGGTGCTCCCGAACCACGGGCCAAATCTGCGCCATTCGGCCCCGCACCTGCTCTACGTGTTCAATGACGGTGCGGTGAGGTGGGGGGAGGGTTGGCTCCGGATCAGGGTGACCACGCACCCCGAGTCGAGGAGAGCGTGGGTGTCATGCCGCCCCACCCGTACCGGCAGGCATGGTGAGACGGTTCTCTCATGGGACCAGCAGGTGCGGTGCGGTGACAGGCTCCTCCTCTCCGGTCGGACGGGCTGGCTGTGGGCACGGACACATCCCCGGCTCCAGGACAATGGCGTGCAAGGTGGCCCTTCTGGCCGCAGGTGTAGCATCTCCATTCCTCTCCCAGAGTCGGAGGGGCGGGGCCTCTGCGGGCCACGTGGTCTGAGACGGGTAGGCTGGGGCAGGGAAGGGCGGTGCCTGGGAGCGCGGGGTCCCCGTCGTCCAGCCGTGTCGCTCGGTCCGTGTCTCATCCCCTCCGGGAGGCGGGACTGTTCCTCCGCACAACCGCTGGGTGACTTGATGGTTTTCCAGGAGCTCGATGAGGTCGTTCACCGTTCGGGGTTGGTTCCCGGAGGCCCAGCGTTTGGCACCGGGGGGGCAGAGAACGCATGCAGCGGTCTACCACGAGCCGGTCCCTCTACGAGCCACCACTCGACTAGCTGGATGAGGTGGGAGATCTGGCTCCTCACTGAGCCGAGCGTAGGTCCAGTCGTGGTAGCGTTGCGCCTGGGCTGGGATGCTGTGCCCATAATGAGCGAGGATGGCCACCGTTCGCGGTCCGCGGTCTGCTCGAATATCTCGAGGTACACCTCAATGTTGTCATCCGGTTCCATCTTGGTTCCCGGTTGGGCTGCTCCGCCATCCGGATCATGCATCTCCGCAGGACGGCGATCTCCTCGTCCCTCGTTGCGGGTTGGTCTGCTGGCTGCATTGTGGTCTGGATTGGGTTTAGCTAAGGGATCGCATTACCCGCATCCTCCACCACTGTGGCAACCCCCTTGGTCGGCGGCTGGGATTCTCAATAAATCGCTCAATCGGGGTTGCGGTGCAACAGTTTATTTCATGTAGCTCACTCAGAAAGGGGAAATCAAAAAGTATTAACTTCCACACTGGGGTAAAAGGGTGAGTGATTTTATTAAGCTGAAAACTGAAACGGAAAAGGAATATCACCTTCATCATCATAATTCATGCATCATTCTACCTACATGCCTACGTTTTCTTCATCATCAACATCGTTTCCATGTGCTCCGGTCGTACTACAACGTATGTTAGCAATATGCTAGTAGAACCTGGTTTACTGTTATAGTGTTCGGAATTACATGATCAGAATGGACAGGAAATCACATTGAGGACAACTAGTAATTACCTCTTGTGAAACATTATTGGATTTTGTGTTTTGTCAATTTTTTTCTAGTGTGTGTGCCTGTGTGTGTTTGCACTTTTGTGTTTGTGTATGTGTGTCTGTGTTTAGGTGTTATCTTCTGTGTGTGTGTGTGTGTGTGTGTGTGTGTGCCTGTGTGTGCCTGTGTGTGCATTTGCGTGTTCAGTCATGCCATGAAGCTGCAATTGTTACACATCTCCTGCATGCATGCTGCTTTGCATTGTAATTGCTAAACAAAATCAAACACAATCCTAAATCTATGCATTGAGGGCACTATTATTTAGCATGAAAAACAAGATAACGAAAACCAAGGAGTACAACTCCACTCTTACCTTATCTCCCCTTCTCTACGTACTGTATATCTGTCCCTCTCTTCATCTCTCTCCCTCTCCCTTTAAGCTCGCCCTCCCTCCACCCATTCCTCTATATCTATCCCTCTTGCCCTCTCTCTTTAAGCTCTCCCTCTCTCCACCCATCCCTCTATATCTGTCCCTCTCTTCATCTCTCTCTCTCTCTCTCTCTCTCTCTCTCTCTAACCCCACTCGTAATAACATTGATCGGAGTAGCTCTACATCTAGCCTCTCATTAGAGGGGACCTGATAAGGAAGAGATGCCAGCGGACTGGGTCTCATTAGGCCTATGAGACGCAAGCATCCGCGGTCATCAACCCTCAAAATCTTACACTGTTCACTAGCTCTGTGCACACTTCCTGCATTGTCTCTCTTCTCCGAACAGGGGAGGAGCCTTCTCTAACAGACTTTTAATTAAATGGACTGGATCCCGATGCAATGATAGCACAGGCTTTACAGCAGCCTGCTTGCTCTAACCACCATCGTTATCGCCAAACTTGAGTCTTTTGCTCACTTAAAAAGCAGGCAGGAGAAATGTGTGACATTAGTTTATTTTGAATGTGAACCCATGTACTGTTTCATATCTAAAGATATACCCTGTGGGTTTACACTACAATGTTCTGTGTGTGTGTGTGTGTGTGTGTGTGTGTGTGTGTGTGTGTGTGTGTGTGTGTGTGTGTGTGTGTGTGTGTGTGTGTGTGTGTGTGTGTGTGTGTGTGTGTGTGTGTGGAGCGAGCAGAACAATACTTGATCCATGTTAAACAAGGATGGCTCCGATTCCCCAGCTGTAAAACGACTCCCCTGCACTCGATCTTGTCACTCATCTCGTTTGGTTTATGTTTGTCCAATGCACATGACACTGAGGTGTAGTGTTGCTGTTGAATGAAGGTGTTGCTCAAGTACACCAACACTAAATGAGAAAAAGCGAGACAGCAAAAAGGATTGCTGCAAATGATGTCTGATGTGAAAACACTTCACCCAGCTCATTCAAGGACAGGCTCCACACGTCATTCAAATATTCCATTCTTTGTCCACAAATTGTACACATAGCATGTGTACTTGTGCACCTGTTAATGTTCAAATACTTCTCTGACACTCACACACATGTGTTTGAAGCAGCCCAGTCTCACGCCATGTCGTGCTCATGTGCACAAACGTTATTAATCTATTGAATCGTGCCCCAGAGCACGATAGTCTGACTGTAAATGAATGGGAGCATTTCTCCACCTTTTTCGTGCTGCACAGAACGCAATGTAAAGCAATGCATTTTGAATGGGAGCGTTTCTCCGACGTAACCCTAACCCTATTCAAAATACATTGGCTTACATTTCGTTCTGTGTATAACGAAAAAAGTCGGCGTAACCCTGTTCAAAATGCATTGGTTTACATTTCGTTCTGTGTAGCACGAAAAAAGTCTGAAAATCGTGCTTTGGGACACAATTCATAAATTAATAATGTGTGTGCGCATGAGCACGATATGGCGTGATATCGCGTTGGTTTGAAGTACCCAGCCTTTTTCCTTAGGACCAGTATTCAACTAATGTTGTCTAACTCAGTGGTTCTCAACTGGTCTGGCCTTGGGACCCACATTTTCCATGGTCATTATGTCGCAACCCATTTTTATTTAAACCAAGCTAATTTATTTCACCAGACGCATTCTTCAATGTGCCTACCTATTGTATCATTAGACAGTGGTATGGTCTTCAGCTTATCTGCCACCAATTGATCTATAACCTGTCTGACCATGTCCATTGCTGCAGGTAAGAGAAGCTCTTCCGCTATTGTACAGGGTTTCTTGGCATTTGCAATATGATGAGCTACGTGGTAAAATGCGGAGTGCCTGTTCTTGTTTGGAACATGATGATGTTAGGCACTTCTGTGATGCCCTCAGCTCATGGAGTCGTCTTCGAAAGTACTCGACCGGTTCGTCTTTGCACATGGGATGTTTTGTTTCTAAATTACGTTTCAATGTTGATAGTTTCATGCCTTCTTGTGCGAGCACTTCACATACCACACACTGGGGTTTTGGCCCTTTTTTATCCTTGATGTACAGAAATCCGTATTTGACATACTCAGGGTCATATTTGCGCTTCGCCATATTTAGCTATTGCCCAGACAGCCAGTCACCATGGCAATGGCAACCCTACTGTACTGTTGTTTTGCTACTTCTTGTTTGATAGTTGTGGTGGAAAAATCTGTATGCTGTTACCTTTTGTGAACTTAGGTTTGTTTCATACTGCATTTCCAATGAGTGTCTTCCAATTCAACTAGGAATGTTAACCTCTATGTTAATGTAATGGGAAATCAGTATTCATATCTGTATCTCTGTGTCTGTGTTATGGAATGGAATGGAATGTGCGTCCTCGAGACACAGAGGAGGGGTGTGTGTGTTTATGACTCAGTTCCTGACCTCCTATGGAGAGTTGGGGATCCATCTGATAGGGGGAGTTCACAGACTCCATCTTTATGAAACCCCCTGGAGCTGGTTTATGGGGGGAGACAGTTTCCCTCAGAGTCCAGTCAGAAGTGTATAAGAAGTCTGTGTTTTAGCAACCAGGAGTCTTCAGTCTGGCGAAGCCTTCTGGTGACACAGACTGGAGTCCAGAGCAGGAGTTCGGCTTGGCAGAGCTTTCAAAGCACGAAGCTGGCTTCCTGACCCGGGTCCTCCCATCCAGGGAGTTCCCATGTGGGGGACTTCTCCTTGCGGAGCTAGAGAGAGATGCAGGGAGAACTCCCAGCTGGGCCTTGAATGGTGGTGTGGTAGGCCTGAATCATTGCTTGTTTGTTGATTGTTATTGTTATTAGTTGATGCATGCATTGTATGCATGTTGTGTTGTATGATCATCTTGTATGTCACTGTACCGTTATTATCCAAATATAACCATGATTTTCTACAAGTATTGTGTGCTTTTTGCATTTAAAAATCTCATCTGTACTAGACAACATATTCCTATATCTATATTCATATTCATAAGTGTCAATTGCCACAACATAGTTTTGATTAATCTGTTCCAATATTTTGTTATTGTTTTGTCCAAAAGCTTTGATTTGTTTTAACCTATGAGCTGAAAATCATAGACACTGACTGATTCAAAAGTAATATTTATTTTATGTGAAAAAAATAAGAGGGGGTAGGACCAGAAACATTCTATCCCTTTTGAACATTAGCTGTATTATTTGAGTTACGTATTTGTTACTTAGGATCCTGAGGATCCCATTCGTTTGTATATATTTTATCTCTTGCATTTTATTGCTCATTATTTCGTTCATATTATTTTACACCTGTTCAATAAAAAAAAACAAAAAAACAATTCTCCTACACTCCGTGACCCATTAAAAACGAGACCCACTTTTGGGTTGCGACCCACCAGTTGAGAAACGCTGGTCTAACTGATGCAGGATTTGAAGGTGATGCCGTATAATGCTATAAAAAATAACGTGATGATCAATCGAGTGACACGCACAACAGGCAATGAGATCGCAGTATCACACAGCTTTTCATTGTCTGGAAATAGAATTGTCCTGAATGTTGCCTTGAAATATGAATTCTCACTCAAGTGACAATACGTGTGTTCGGTCGGGTGAGCTAAATACACGACTCCATGGATCCGTAGAAACTCAGCCAAAGACAGTAGTCAATGTCTGGAATCAATGATGACGTCTGCCTTCCAATCAACAACATTTTCTGAAAATTGATTTTTTAACACAAACACATTCACACAAAATAGGGTCCCCCAAAGTAGACACACAAATGTGACTTCTTTAGCGAAAAACACAAACATATTCCCACATACAGCCATGCACATGCACATGCACACACATACAAATGCATGATTTACAGTACAATACCAAATAAATTAAATATTTAGTAAATACTTCCCACCTCTTATATCAACAGCTGATACAGCCAAAACAAGGGCGTGCAACTGAATCAGTCTCAACAACGCTGCTTGCTCATCCCACCTAGTTTAACCTTGATGAGCACTTGATTAGGCTTTTCAGGGATTTTTTCTTTTAGTTTCTTTCTCTGTAACAAATAGATCAAATGAATGTCTGATATAGTCTGAACAGAAGTATACATATCTGTTTCTGTGTAGCTAGTGTCGTGGATAAAACCAGCGACTTAATACTTTACCAAATTATGAGAGGTCGAGAAGGGCTGGGGTTGAATGCAATAAGACTTTTATTGTTACCGCAAGAGCAACAACAGAAGCCGAGTAGCATTTGACCAAGTAACAGAGGATGATCCTAAGTTTCGGTTTGCGGAGGATCCGCCACAGGGACCTAAAGCCCTGCGGGGCCGCAGAGTTCAATCCATCACCCCCGTCGGTTTGTCAAAGGGAACTCCTGGCCACCCACAATGCTTTTACTACGGGTCCGCCTCGTTCCACATTAACATTTAGGTCCCGCCCAATGTCCAAAACATTTGACAGTAATCAGTAAGACAGTAAGAATTACATAAAAAGGATTACATATTAAACATTGATAAACACTGTAGTTACATGAAGTTACAGATTACACATTTGTTACATTCTTTAAATTAAAATCCATTCACTGCGTTGTTTATAAACCTGATCTTCAACCATCACATGTGTTAAAGAGATGAGCTCTTCAAAGCCAACATTAATTTAAAAAGTAAGATATGTATTGCAGTAAATAACAATGCCACTTTATTGGTCTGTGGCATATACAGTCATAATTAAAAAGCTGGTAGTGTCTCATTTTAACCAGGGTATGGATAATTTAGTATAGTTAACTTTAAATCTAATTTGTAGCTTACAGACTACACTTCATTTCTGGCCAGACGGTGTGGGCCGTCTGGCCACTTATACGTAAATGAGGCTGGTAGGGGGTTCACCTCTTGGACAATAGGAGAGACGTGTGAATTCAGGACACATGCAAATGTCCCTAGGACTGTAGGAACTAGTTTAACCAGGTAAAACCAACATTATTTACTGAAGTGAGGGATGTCTCATTCCCATTCCTCTCCACGAATATATTCTAACGTTTGGCATTTATCCTCTTAAACCTTCATTATTTTCTACCACACTAGCTCACAACTACTCCAAGCTTATCCTTAGCCTAGGCCTTATACAAAGTGTACATCTTTGTATCAGAACATGTTGCTATTGCCTCATAATTAATATACCTTCCCTATAGAAAAACATGGAACACTCACAATACCGCTGAATGAGGACATCTATAGCCGCGTACCGACCAGGCGTACTTTTCCCACTATGAGGATTTGTGGGTACAGTTTGGAGAGAGGATCCGCCCAGGATCCGCCCCTCAGGGACTCTTACAGCGGCTCAGAAAGTCCTCCAGCAGAGGTGGTACTTTGCTGAGCCGCTCGTAGCTCGTCGACGCTCCGTTGATAAGTCTCTCAGACTTCCCTGTGGTGCATACACGATGACAAGGGGAGCTAATGCGTGGACATAGCCAAAAACAAAAGGGGGGGACTGAAAAAGTCCTGGTCGGTACACGGCTTATGTTAAAGGAACCCTATTTTACAACCAGGTGTGATGTTCATAAGTCCTTACAAAGCCCTTTCAAAATCCTACAGTGACATCCTGCGTAGGAGAGTGCACCCCGACCACCAACCTGCCCAGTGGACTCTACCAACTGGGAGGTTATTAGTAATCTATTAAAATGAATTGTGGCTCCTCACTTGAAGTTGTTTCGCTGTACCATTCCCAAGTGATCCCTCCATTGCCCTTTCTATGTTATGACTATTTTTCTCATTGTGTGTATTTGTTGTATATGTTGTGTTATAGCACAGAGTGGAGAGGTACACAGGACGAAGGCACCGGAGGCAATAATGTGACTTTACACTTGAAAGTGGAGTGTATTATTTATGCATTAGGTATGCCAGCCGCTCTTTGAAGAACCCCAAATACTCGTATTTTCGCATCCCATCCCCCCCCAAATAACAGATAAAATCAATTATTCATTTGTAAATGTTTATTTCGCTTCAAAAACAAGTATGACACCGTCCTTGATGTTCTCGCAATAACCCACAAACAAACCCCTCGCAAGAACTTTGTACTTCTGTGTGTTCAGAAGTTTTACACAACCACTGTCGTTCGCGTGCATATTAATTTGAATATTAATTTGAAAACGACAACAACAATCATCCACTCAAAGAAATTAAACCATTAGCAGGTAAATTAAAAGGGATTGGATCATTCAATTTGTTGCACACTGGTGCCGTGGTGACCAATTAAAAGAATGACCAATAGCTTTAAGCTAACCATAGCGCTGAAGAATTACCTCAGGAAAACACCAGGCTCATGAGGACAACAACACCGTAGACAACTCGATCAGAGCACCGACAGTGGAATCAGTGCTTAAGTATCCTTTCAGGTTCCTGGAAATTGACTTGATTAATTAAAAGTATAACTAATGAAGTCTGAGGCCCTCCTAATTCATTATTCTTATCACTAATAGGATAATCATGGGGAACGCATTGGAATTAGCTTTGGAGTTATTGTGCTAATTATTTACACACAAACAAATCACAGCTGCACACACACCTTCTCCCGCTGAGGTTACGACTGAGAATGTAAATAAATAGATGAATAGGTAATGAAATAAATATTGGCAGTTGAAGAATGGAAACAGGGATTTTCAATTTATTCAGAAGTTTGCAGAAAGTCAAATGAGCTCTACTCTGCGTCACATTGATATGATATGAACATTTTTAAATTCCCTTGTCAGCATCCCACGCCGCCAACAGAACAAGTTTTTTGAATATTCAATGCAATTTTGTTTTTATCAAGCCAGATATAATTGTCTGTTAGGTCGCAAAGATGAAGCAACGAAGAACGTTGCCAATTGCGAAAGGATGTCTTCTCTCTGAGTTGAGTGGCTCTCCTGCTAATTAATCAAGGCAATTAGATTTCCCAACCTGATGGGATACTCAGGCAGCGGTTCTAATGCCGGCTCTCTAATCTGGTAGACGAGGCTGTTCTTTGTTGTCCTTATCAGCCTTGTAAGTTTTGTAGGTAATTCTTCAGCACTGTGTATAGTTTTAACCAAATTGTATTTCTTTTAATGGGTAAAATCAGCAGCTCTGCACAGAATGATTCACACATTTTTTTCATTCAACAAAACCTGCGTTCTCACAAATTACTGTTGGCCGTGCCTGTTTTGAAAATAAAATAAGACAAAGCGACGGGGCAGCTGTACATGAAAGAGTAATGAAAGAATACAGCCTTTCGTCAACAGAAAATCAATTTGATGGCTTATTTATGCCAGCCACAGTCAGGCAGTCAGCAACGCCGGGGCCACTGCAACTAAATACAGATGATGGAGGTTAGCAAGATAGAGTGACACGGGCAGCCCTAACAAGGCTATTTCAGTCAGCAAGACAGTTCATTTTCTGTGTAAATGTTTCATCCCACAATTCATCTCTGACACATAAATTGCGTTTGAGCCGGATCTTCCGAGGTGCTCCGGTGCAGTCCCGCCTCTGCAATGTTAAATGACCTCTGGAACAATTTGATTATGATGTCTTGCTGACAGACAGATTTATCACAGGAGCGGAGCCATGTAATGGATATGAGTGCTGCTGCGGCGACAGCGGAGGAGGAGGAGGAGGAGGAGAGGGATGGGTGG
>OMLJ01048397.1:0-12903 GCA_900302595.1 Gadiculus argenteus | reverse complement strand
ACCCTAGGGAACTCTGTTACGAGCAGCAGCAGACCTATTGCTTACTTTTGTGTGTGTGTGTGTGTGTGTGTGTGTGTGTGTGTGTGTGTGTGTGTGTGTGTGTGTGTGTGTGTGTGTGTGTGTGTGTGTGTGCGTGTGTGCGTGTGTGCGTGTGTGTGTGTGTGTGTGTGTGTTAATACAAAGACACAAACTTTGTATGAAGACACGTGTTTGTGTCTTCATACTAATCTTTAGTTAATAACCAATCCTCATGTTCTGGGAAGAAATTGCCCATCACCAAGAAACCAACTGCTGTTCTAAAGTCAGCAAATCCTAAAAACAATGCCTTCTGGGTTTTTTTTTTTACTTGAATTTACTGTTCTAGGCCCATTGCAGAGAAATGTATTTCATTATTTCTTTATAGCCACTGTGTCCAGTATATCCGTCTTTTGAAAAGTAAACCAATATTAATGGTATCCAACAGTCTTTGTCTGTGAAATACCTTTTGTGCAAAACAAACGTCTTTATTTGTTTGTAACAAGCGAGTCAGCATTAAATAGAATTGCCAGTTTACAAGTGTGTCCTTACAGTACCATGTAATGCAGGCCTAACAACATTGCATATCTGGCCCGGGAAGTGATCTGTCCTGCATAATAAGCACATGGGTTTTCCTTTTGGTGTTTTATAGTCACATGAAAGGTGGCCATGCAGGGCTTGTGTTGTTTTGTGGTGAAAACTGGAGGCCTCGCTTCTCTTCACAGGTCCTTTCAGCCGCCCTGAGATCAATGCTCAGTTATTCATGACAGCCGGCTACAGGAAGGTGTTTGAAGGCTATTTTTCAAGAGTGGCCGGCATCACAAAAGAAGTAGCCACTTTGATTTTAGCCACAACATTCCCAATTATCAAAACAAGTGAATTGGACAGCAGCTTTTAAAAACATGACGTTTGCCTAACATTCTATCATTGATGTACATAATGTAGCTATGCTAGATGCAAATAATACCATTTGACACAACATATAAGTCGTTTTCCATGTTGAATAATGAGTTATTGATTTTTCAATAACTCCGGAAAGTTGACTCCAATCCATAGCTGCTACCCATTTCCTTTTAATCCGTAATAGAGCGCAGAGTCCGTCTATACAAAGGGGCACTTTGTTTCCAGATCTGGTCAAATCATCACCTCGTCGTGACTTATTTTCCCAAACATCATATTCTACAAACAAATCAGATCGAATTATTGGATTGATGATTTACAATTTCTCAGTACTCTGTATAGTAATAAAATAAAGTGCCCAACTATTAAAGTTAAATTTCAATTCAAATGAAAATGCTCTCCCATCACCTTTTTTTCTTGAGCGATTGTTAGAGCAGTTTTGCTCAGTAGCATGCAATTATCCCCTCACACATTTACACCCATACCATGGGCAAACAAACAAACACACCCATACCTATAATTAATTGATCATAAGGGATTGGCCCATCCTCACATATTTGTTGTATACATATTCTCATATAAAGAGAGATACCGATCCTGTTTATGTGGGCCCAAGAAGCAATGTGAGGATTGTACACACACACACACACACACACACACACACACACACACACACACACACACACACACACACACACACACACACACACACACACACACACACACACACACACTCTTACATGGAGAGCTACATGTGAGGACTTATATTAAATCATTAACACAGTACAATGTATGGTGCAGACTATAATTTGAATGAATAAGAAGGGCTGGTTAAGGTTGGTCTGAGCACCTTAATCCTTAATCCAGGCTAGTAGTGTCTTGCTGTTTGGTTGTTTTGTTTCTTCCAAGAAGCAAGATATGATGCAGTTTTTTATTTATGAAAAATATATTTAACAACCTCTAATGACGTCAAAGTAGGATGGAGCTAAAAATAAACATTTGCAGTTAAATAAGAAACAAACTGAGCAACAAAAGCCATGTTGAGGGATTCTACATAACATGTATTTTGTGTCTTTTCCTTTTCCCCTTCCCCAGGGTTCCTATCTGAATGGCCAATGGCTGTACCATCTCCAGCCCCCCCACCCCCCACCCAGTCTATTAATACCCTGGAGACTCAAAGACCTGCGGACCTGCGATGTGAGCGCTGGCAGACTACAACAGTGATAATAAGAACCATCTCTTATTAACTCACACCCCAATCAAGCCAGTCTGCTGCCTGGCCCTCTAGCAACCATCACCAGGAGAAACAGATGCAACCGCTAGAAGACTCCATGTTCAGACCTCAGATGATAAACTATGCCGTTTTTTTTTTTACATTGTGGTTTAGCTATTATCTCAACAGCGTGAGACCATAGCTAATTCAACTGGAAGTAGAGAAAGAAGAGGCTTGGCTGAAACATACAGATTCTTTGTGTTGGTCTGTCCTGCAACGCTTGCATGAAATGTGTCTGTCAAAATTCAAGAAAGGAGGGTATTCGCAGTTGAATTGGGCAGTCGCAAGGGAGATCTGGAGAATGACCCTTAAGTGAGACCCAATGTGTGCAAAGGTGAGTCTCATTTTATTCAGTTCAGCAATGAGAAGGTGATCGCTCTATTCACTGTTTAACTGCAGGTTTATTATAATGTAGTCACTATTCATTGCAGGAATGCAAATATATATCAAATGAGAAGGTGGATGGTTTATTCTCATTAAAAAAATTGGTTGATTTTCGCCAACCAAATGTTTTATTCAAAGTAGAATGATTAATGAAACATTAGCTTTGCTTGTAATGTATGTCATTACTCTTATTCATGACAATATATAAACTAAATCCATGTTTTGATTTTGTAAATTCATGGTTTTATTTATTTTCATGAAACGGTTGCATCAAAGTTGTCTTAACCTATCTTTGCATATTAGTCATCAGTGCATCATTACTAGTCATGTGTTTTTTTTCAATAAGTTCAACTTCAACACTGTTTTCTCGGATTATCAAACTCATCACAGAGACTCAGAGAATTAATTGTGTTATGGATCAAAGTATACGGAAACATACTAACTAAAGAGAAACTAACAATAACAAAGTCACACAGAGGAAAAACGTGGAATCTGAATCTGAGTCCGGTTTACCACTGTCCCCATATTACCGGTTTCTTCTTCTTCTTGATTGCCAGTTGACACCTTCCTGACACCCCGTGTCTTTTCCCAGGTTTGAGCCAGCCCAGCGATGAGATAATCCCACACTTTGCATCTGGGCATCCTGCGCAGGATGACTGCTGTGTGTCCGGCCGAGAGCAGCCCAGATGGGTCCGCCGCCGCCGCCGCTGCTGCAGCTGTGGCGGCGGCGGCGGCGGCATCAGGGACATCAGGGACATCAGGGACACCGGGTGCAGGATCAGCTGGCTCAGGGGGAGTGGAACCCACCAAGGGGGGCGTCAGCTCGGCCTCGGGCCGCACTGGGACCCTTGAATCCATCAGTGGGTCCGCCGGGTGCTCGGTGGGGGGGAGCGGCGGCGTCCCGAGACCCGCCCGCTGGAGCCGGCAGGACAGCTCGGACATCAACACGGACGACGAGGGGGCCACCCTGCGGCGGCTCACCCCGCTGGAGAGACTCAACCTGGACATGTGCCAGGACGAGAGGTAGGGGGGAGGCGGCCGTGAGCCAATATTCAAGGTTGTCAAATGATGGACGTTTGTAGGTCTGCAATTGGTCTGCACAAGACAGTGTGGTTTATTATTGGTATTTTGTGATTTATTGCTTAATGATTTGATGATAGGATTTTGCGGGAGCTTACTGTGGGCAGGAGAATCGGCTTCTACAAGGTGCGTGGGGAGATCGGCTCGGGGAACTTTTCCCATGTGAAGCTGGGAATTCACTCCCTCACAAAAGGTATGGCTGATCCTCTGTAAACACACATTTGTAGGAAAAAAAAAGTACTGGTTTGCAATAATGTACAATGGGTCATACAATAGGTTCTACAAATAGATCAGATATTATTTTCATGACCTACGCTCACCTTTGTTGAATGATTACAATTAATCATCTTATTAATTTGTATTCAAATCCACATCAAATACCTCATGTTGTATTATTATTAATTATTATTAATTATTATCAGTTATTATTCATTATTATTATTATTATTATTATTATTATTGTTATTATTATATTTCTAAATCTTAGGTACAAGCTTAGCCTGTCACATTTAGCCTTTCTTTCATCACAGGGGTACAGTGCTTATAAGTGTGTCCTCATTTAGCAGCACTTAGAAAAGACAACCGGTCTAGCCATTAGAGACTGACAGAACGCAGGTTTCTGTTGAACAGATGGATTGATTAGAGATCTCCAGTTTCCCTGGCAACGTCTAAATTGCCGAAAGCCTCATCAAAAGGGTCTGCATGTGCTTGTTTCATGTCTGTATGTGTGTGTGTGTGTGTGTGTGTGTGTGTGTGTGTGTGTGTGTGTGTGTGTGTGTGTGTGTGTGTGTGTGTGTGTGTGTGTGTGAGTGTGAGTGAGTGTGTTGGATACCAAGACAATATGTGTTCTGATACATTCAGGAGACACAGTGGAGAGCTGTGGTCCCAGCCAAAGGAATGCTAATACCAGTCTAAATAATTTAATATATCAACACCATTTGTTATACAGAAGATTGCATGTATTAGGTGACTGAGGTCCTCAATTTCTCTTCTTCAATATCAATCATTAAAAAATATATCAGCTGTTTCAATTTCATATGTCAGTTTGCTTTGACAAATACTGATTCTCATTTTTTAAATCATTAATGTTTAATTGAGTTCCAGTCCCCAGTTGTTATCCAGGCAACCAACGAGTCTGTAATTCCATTCTTTATTTATCCACATTCATTCCTCTCAGTTATTACAGTTATTCCACATAATGCTCAAGCTCAAATAATATGCTGTATTATGGCTGAAATCCAATAATTTCTTCTTGGTGAACATGGCAAAATCAAATAATAATAATAATAATAATAATAATAATAGTATATAATAATAATAATAATAATAATAATAATAATAATAATAATAATAATAGTAACCTATTCCATGTTAAAACACTTTTCTTCCTCTTAATTTCTTTCAATGAATTTTCATGCCCACTAATCGCCAGAAATTAAGTCAACTTTTTTATTTCACCAGATAAAGTGGCTATTAAAATCCTGGACAAGACAAAGCTGGATCAGAAAACCCAGAGGCTTCTCTCCAGGGAGATCTCCAGCATGGAGAAACTGCACCATCCCAACATCATACGTCTATACGAGGTGAGTCCCACAGGCACTGCTGGAAATGGCCCTGTATCATAACCCTGCCAAGTTTCCACTGCAGAGGCTAACCCTGAGCCAGGTCATTTTGTTGTTCTCATTCATGGTTCTCATGGTTGACTTGAAGTACTCTGACTTGAATTTCCACCTGTGTTTAAGGAAGGTATTAATGGGATGTAATAGGGTAGCCATGAATAGACGCATTAATAATATAACATGATGATAAGAAAGATATCCTACATTATTTTTTTAATAAAGGAAATTCCCCCCCAAAAAGATAATCAAAGCACACCCTATCAACACATGAGCAGTATCACCCTTCCTCTCTCACCCACCCCAACTCTAACTTTCTTCTTTCTCTTTGTCTTTGTTTGTCTTGCACACACAGAGCACTATCCCCAATCTAAGAGCGTATAAAAATAGCCTGATCTGATCTCAAGGGCTTCCCTAATGACCCCTGCATCCTCTCCTTCGGATGTTCTGGTCATTAAAGGTTCTCCTCCTTCCGTCTCCAGGTGGTGGAGACGTTGTCACGGTTACACCTGGTCATGGAGTATGCCGGGGGAGGGGAGCTCTACACCAAAATCACAATGGAAGGGAAACTCTCTGATATCGACAGCAAAATCGTCTTCTCCCAGATCCTCTCGGCTGTCAAGCACATGGTACGCAGCTACTTAACAATATAACACTAAACAATAAAAAAATGTTTTTATAAATATTCTACACTTAAAATTACTTCCCATGTATAGTTTCTCTACTGTATCATAAATGTAAGAGCCTATTTTGTTTCTTTTTTATATTTAACATTTGCTTTATGTAGTGGTTCCTCCCACTAGCGTTGGGCCACCAAGCACATTTTCTGCAATGACCCGCCACTGCTGTCATTGCCTTCTTCGCTCCACAGCACGACAACAACATAATCCACCGAGACCTGAAGGCAGAGAACGTCTTCTACACCTGCAGCACGTGTGTCAAAGTGGGCGACTTCGGCTTCAGTACGTTCAGCTCCCGCGACGAGACCCTCAACACGTTCTGCGGCTCGCCGCCGTACGCCGCCCCCGAGCTCTTCCGCGACGAGCACTACCTGGGGGTCTTCGTGGACATCTGGGCCCTGGGGGTGATGCTGTTCTTCATGGTGACGGGCACCATGCCCTTCAGGGCCGACACAGTGGCCAAGCTGAAGCGCTGCATCCTGGAGGGGGCCTACTCGTTGCCCACTTGGGTGCCGGACCCCTGCCAGAGGCTGGTGCGCGGCATCCTCCAGCCGCAGCCCTGCGAGCGCTGCGGGGTGGAGCAGATGATGGGCTGCGAGTGGCTGCTCCCGGTGGACTTCCCGCGGGCCATGGAGCCCTTTAAGCTGGACCCGTCCTATCTGGCCGAGTGCGCCGGGCCCTCGGAGCTGGAGGAGGAGGAGGCGGAGGTGCGGGGAGCGCTGGAGGCACTGGGCATCACCTCGGAGCACATCCTGAACAACCAGGGCAAGGACTGCAGGAGCTCCATCACAGGCGCCTACAGGATCCTCCTGCACCGCGCGCACAAGCGCCGGGCCCTGGACAGCATGCCCGTGGTCACGCACGTGGTGGAGCCCAGCGCCGGCGTGAAAAAGGAACGCCTCAAGGTTTACCGGGGCTTGCGGCACACCTCTAAACTGTGTGTGATTCTGTGACGAACGGCCCTTCCTTTCACCTCGAGGTGGAAGGAAAATGTTTCAGATGATAAAGGATATTTATTGTCAGAGAGTAGGTTGCATTGATTGTGTTGGGGTTTCTTACAGGTGTAACTAAGTGCTTTTAGGTGAGGATTAGCCTGAGATCTGGTAGCTACAGCCAATCAGAGTTGAGCTTTTTTTATCTACTATCGTATGAAATTAGTCTCTGAGAGAGGGTTTTTCCAGTTGGATCCTTACTGTTTGTTTTTTTAGTGTGGCTCTGCAACTGTACTGTAAAAACGACAATGTTATTTGGTTTGGAGACATGACATCTACATTGGGTTAGTCTATGTTGTACACCGCTGACATAACACATTAGTGGTCATAAATATGACAGCCTTGATTCAGTCTTATAATCAATTATGCTTTAACACCAGGAAAGCCTATAAAATACCGGTTTGTGGTTCTTTGTGAACGATGAAAAACCTATTATATGCAGGGTTAATAATTGATTGTGAAGCAAAGACATGGCCACTCTGTTTAAAAGTGAGTAATTGCACTGTTTATAGATACCCTTCTTTTTCTATAGATCTGGTTTGAAGTCACAAAGGTTGGCTTCTATTTGTGTTTAAAGCATGGCATGAAATGGATTAAGTGCATTGTTTGAACAAATCTTTTTTAATCTATCTCTATGAGATATTCACCCAAGATTTGTTATGTGTCCAAGATAATCAATACTCATATTTGGAAAACTTGACAAATCATTGGATATCATCAAACTTTAGGTATGTTATCTGCTGTTGACAGATAGTTGGATTAAGACCTTTAGGGGGGATATTTGTTATTGAATCATGTTTTTTTTATAATGGTCTCATTGTGTGATGCCATATTTTAAACTCATGTTAAATAAATTATATTCTAATATTAAGTGAACTTATTGGAATATCTGCCTTACATCAGATTGACATGTAAATGAAAACTCCTGCCACTGTGTAAATCAGATAGTTAACACAAAAAAGTGTCGCTTCTGGGATGCGTTTATGATCAATCTGATGCGATTGTTTTGTTGAAGTCACCAATAATATTATGTATTAGTAGGCCTATATGTTGTGCATAACTGCATTAACTCAAGACTCACATATATATTTAGGTTTTGCATATGCATTCAGTCATGCAAAGTCTGTAGTACTTTCCTGTACATTATGCAGGAAAGTACTACAGACTCTGCATGCAGATAGCAACAGTAAAGCAAAGAACTACATTTCCCAGAAGGCCTCCATTTCCGCCCTCATTCGAGCCGTCTTTACAAGATGACGTCATTTTTGTCTTGTTGGAAGGTGATTTCCCCGGAAGAGGCTCGGCCAGAGACTACGGCAGAACAGATCTATAGACCTGTCAGAACAGAAATAAACATAATCTAATCGTTCAGGCACACGCACTCGCATGCTATTTCTCCAAAGGTTATTAAAAGGTAAGACATACTACATTTGTTTGC
This sequence comes from Gadiculus argenteus, assembly GCA_900302595.1. NCBI lineage: Eukaryota > Metazoa > Chordata > Actinopteri > Gadiformes > Gadidae > Gadiculus > Gadiculus argenteus. Next base: position 4,525 of record OMLJ01048397.1, on the reverse strand, counting down.
TCCGAAATCGTTGTGATGTTGGAAAGCGACATTCACGCCCTGTTACCAATTCCATGGACGTTCATGCGTGCGGATTTTAGCATATATATTTGCTGTAATTGTGTAATAATTATATGAACAATAAAAGTCCTTTCAGCTTTTATAAACATTCATTCGTTAATGAATGCGGTGTGCGATCTACATGCTGAAAAATCGGCCCTCGGCAAATTACTCATTGTTCTGTCAAGGCCACTGTCAGAATGCCGCACAGACGAGGTGCACACGCTGTTCATTTGAGACAGATTCGATATCTCATTCGATTGATGTCGAAAACTGTCATTTGGATTTTATATTTTTGCTATCCACACAGTGTTTTTGCTTTTGATCGTTTTTGTGTACGCCGAAGGCATTTGTGGGCGTGTCCTGCCAATCTTGAGACGACCATGAAATATGCTATGATGCAACCTCAGGATGTTTACATGCCTGCTCAGTAGACGTGTCAATAGGAGTTCCTCATTCCCCTTAAAACTGATATTAACCACAATACGTTTACAAAAAAATAAAAAGTGCTTACACTTGATGAAATGAAGGCTACACTGAGGTCAATGTTTTGGAATAGAGACAATAATTACTTTTACAAGATTAACTTCCTGACTGAACATAAGCTTTTTTATAGTTTTTCTTCTTCATTTAACTGTTCTTGTAAATTGGAGTTGAGATAGAGGATGCGACACAAAATAAAATAAATTTTCACCACAAAAACCAACCACTAATTCTCACTGACTGTGTGCTGTACGTTCCAGTGTTCCCAACATGTCTGCAAGTGCAGACCTCCCAGATATGGAGCTGCTAGGACTCCTTTTCCAAGATGGAGACGACGGCATCACCGGCCCGTTCTTCCCCGATGGGAAAGAACTGATCGAAGACTGGCACTCTGTACAGGAGGTAAGCCCTGACAATAGCTTTGAGCCCTAACTGCAATAAAGAAAAACAGTGCAGGATTTTCTGTAGTTATAGAAGAATGAGGACAACGTCAACCTTTCTAAATCATATTCCCCACTCCCTTCCTTCTCAGCTGCTGACTGGCATGGACACTGAGGATTTCCTTTCCAGCCTGCTGGCGGAAAACGACAACATGCCCACTGCTCTCGGTCCCTCCCACTCCCCCCAGGGAAGTGACAGCGGCATCTCGGACGACAACAGCACCGTCGGTGGTGGCAGCGGGATGGGAATCGGAGGCAACCTTCTGACGTGCCCCAGCCCCCAGGACAGCGACGGCGACCCCGTGCCCAGTCCCAGTTACTCCCAGCCCAGCCCTGTGTACTCCGACAACACCCTGCCACCTCCAGAGAACCAGGCGGAGAACCCTGAGGCCCTGATGGTGCACACGGATCACTGCTACTCCCTGGCTCAAGGCTGCGAGGGGGACCTGGACGCCCTGCAGAGCGTGAGGGCAGAGAAGCCAGACATGGATGTTTTCATTGATTTGGGTGTGTACCACATCACTGATGACTGACTTCCTCCTCCACTTATTATCTTACATGCTGCTGCAGCATGTAACATATTCTGCCTCACACTCGAATTCCACTTCCACTACTAATTCCAAGTGTCTCTAATTACATATTTTGTTTTATTTAATTGCTGAGGTTATACACAGTTCCACATCAGATTAGGGATGTTTAAAGCAGCATGGTGTAGTGCCGAGAGACGGGAGTCGGAGGCAGAGTATCCAGAATAGGACTTTTATTTAATTCTGCTCAAACCGGAACACTGAAAGCACAACAAGGTCTCCATGGTGACGGTTGTTCCGCCTGAAAGCACAAGGTCTCCATAGCGACGGTCGTTCCTTCTGCCTAAAGTGTCCGTGCTAAAACACGTTCCCCCCACCCACAGTTCCATGGGTGAATTATGTTAACCACCACAATGGATTGATTTTTTGTATTTTTTTATTGGTCCTAGCGCCTCAGGTTTAACAGGACCTTTTATACACCAAACAATTCCGGTAAACAAGCTTGGCACATGACAGCTTGTGACACTTGCTGCGTCCTTCAATATCCTTATTCAATGGTACTTGTTCTATTATGTACAGCTCAGGAAAAACAGAGTTCACCAATGTTTGAATTCAACAACATGTTGCATGTAGCAAGCCCATGGAGACAAGTTTTATCATTTGACAGTGACAGATTAGTTTGAGCTACGAGTGTCGCTGCAGGACAAAGGAAACGATAACTAACATCAGCATCCTAGCAAAAGAGTAATATACCATACAAGTTCCTGGTGGCTGAAGTGTTTTGACATAATTTGTTAAATGTTTGTATTTCAAAATCTTTTTGATAGAAAGATGAACAAAAGAAGTAATTGTTTTTCTGCATGCTTCTTTTGTTTTGTCAGATGACTTTGAGGGAGAGGCTATGGACCAGGACTTGACAGATGAACTGCCGTACACCCTCTCCATGGAGGACTCACCCCTTGATTCAACAGGGTTTGACCAGGATGATGAGGTTAGTTTTACTGACTCAACACCATTTAACACAAACATTTGATCACGCTTTTATTTGACCGTTTACTGTCCTGATATTAATCAGATTTGTACCAAAAATTATGTATTGTGCATCCCTTTGTCTAAAACCTCTCTTTGTTTAAACCGCCTAATAAATGGCCATGAGATAATGTAGGATTTTGGGGCCACCTAGTGGACAGTAGAACGGTTGGAATGAATTTCGAAAGTCTTGTGTATATATCGAATAGTAAAACATGAATGTTAGTCAAATGCTGTTATTGCTATTCAAATGTGTATTATCATTTTTTTAGAAATGTGTTGGCTAAATTAAGAAAATCGCTCCCGTCTCTCTTTGGCCCAACCACCTGATATTTTTTTTTCACGCACGTTAAAAATGTATATCGATTTATATCAACCGTGATGCGAATATGCAGCATATTCCTATGATAATCGCTCCGGAGAAAAGATTGATGGTATACTCAACCTATATAGCCTAATAAAGTCGAGCCTTTGCGCCATACTTTCACCAAAATATCCTATGTATTTAGAGGATTCAATTATACATGAGTTTTACGTTCTTATTCAAGTGTATTATAGTGTAACGAACTCAAAGGCTCATAGTAAATATTAGTAATAGACTCAATTTGAGCATTCAGAATGTGAGTATTATTTCAATATTAAAAATAATAAGGAATGAAATTTCAATGGGATTGCAGAGGAAGATTGACAGCTCTGATGGACACCCTGTATCCTGCTTTATGTTAATACTGTTTTCTGTTTCCCCTAGTTTCAGTTCAAGGACATTGTGCTCACTGAAGAGGAGAAACGGCTGTTGGCAAAGGAGGGGGCAACCATTCCCTCACATATGCCTCTCACAAAGGTAATCAACTCGGCTCCTCGATACAGATTATCAGTCATTGCGACCTTATGAGACTTGGATAATTCAGGTAGCAAAACCAGTTTTTTCTGCTTAGCACAACATTAGCTATTGGCATGATTGGTCTACAATTCTGGTTTCACTTCTCTTCTGCTGCCCATAACAATGCAATTAGTATTTCAACAGCCCAGTAGTGAAACCTGTGTGTGTTTGTGTCCTGCAGGCAGAGGAAAGGACTTTGAAGAGGGTGAGGAGGAAGATCCGTAACAAGCAGTCTGCTCAGGAGAGCCGCAAGAAGAAGAAGGTTTACGTTGACGGCCTTGAGAACAGGTAAAGCGGTGGTTCTGTCCAGACGGCTCGCTCGGGCGTGGCATTATCACTGGCGGGTTTTAGGGGGTTAGATTCCTATCAGTATGATGATGAGAGGCTTTAACACTGAATGGCATTTATTCAATTCAGATAAATGAATGAGAACCCTTGTTTTCATTAGTTTAATTTTTTTTAAATATACCTTAGCTGGCTTTTAAAATTTGTATTATTCCTTAACTTACAAATATAAGAATAAACCATCCAGCAAGGTCGATAGGTCTTTTGCATCTAGAATTTTAGTTTCGAGTTTATTTTAGAGTTTATTTTAGAGTTTATTTCTTTATCTGTTAGAGCACATATGTCAGAGTCAAGGCCCGCGGGCCACATCCGGCCCGCGAGAAGGTTTTTTACGGCCCCTGGGATGATCTTGATTTATTATTAGAACCGGCCCGCAGACCGCAGCAAGCCGGCAGCCCGCAGATCTTTTACACGCACCAATACTACATTTCCCACAATGCAACGGTGACGCACCGAGCAGTAGGCTGCTTCATTTCAATATTTATTGGCACAGCAGTCGTCAGCATCACAGTAAAATTAACTTTCAGATACCCATCAAAAATGGCAAAACGGAAGGTGGACACTGAGAACCGGGGGTTTCAAACAAGGTGGGAGTCGGAGTATATGTTCACGGAGGTAGCTGGAAAACCTGTGTGTCTTCTGTGTGGAGAAAGTGTGGCGGTACTGAAAGAGTATAATCTGAGACGACATTATGAAACGAAACACGCGGACAAAAACAAGAATATGGACATGGAACAAAGGCTACAAAAGGCAGAGGAATTAAAACGAGGCCTCAAATCTCG
>OMLJ01048392.1:0-15925 GCA_900302595.1 Gadiculus argenteus | reverse complement strand
GGTCCTCATGGTGTGGGCCCCGCTGAGGGAAAGCCGCTCAACAATTGCTAAGGAGAGAGTTATGCAGCACACTACTAATCACTCTGCTCAGGTTTTCCTTTTCTGGAGGATGGCTTGCTCTGGTGAGTAATGCCTGAGGAAAACGAGTTCCCTTATAGTGCTCTTCCACACCGTGTGTGCAAATGTGCTATAAACCAGACTAATGTTACCATATGGTTGTAGTGGATGAGGCGCACACGCGCAAACACACACACGATTCTCGTGTGAGTGCGTGCATGCGTGCGTAATCAATCCTATCTATAATGTTCGATTTTACTCTTTTGTAATAATAAAAAATGTTGTGTCAATAATTAAAAGAGATGCATGAAGAAATATCCTGCCCTGAATCCCATATCCTGCTATTTGATATCATAAAAAGCACACATTTTAAATACATACATACTGTATATGCATACATACACACGCATGCCTACTTATAGAGATGGAGAGACAGAGACATAAAAATTGGACAGGTTGAGAACAAATGAAAACCAGAATCTAGGCAATGGCGGCCACACCGGATCTGGAGAGCAGAGAAGGTATTAGGCCTCTATTGTCTTTAATAGGCCCACTTCACTGGGGCAAAGTTACATACAGATACAATAAAAAGGTAAATGAAGAAAGGCCCTAATTTTCCAGTCCACTGCAATACTTTGAATTAGGAACGCTTTCATTATAAAAAGGGAAACGTCAGATTCTCCAGAGAGAAAAAAATATCCAATTTATCTATGGTTACACTGAAATTAATAACGTGTAGTGGGATTGTACGGTCCAAAAGAAAGTCTGGATGAAATACAGGAGCTGAATCTCACCCAGGAGCACCAATTTAAACACAGACACGGAAACGGTCAGAATGGAGGCATTATATTATAAATCATCTATTGCGGGGGATTCCTTTTAAATGGGAGCGATCTCAAGACGTGTCTCCCAGAAGGGTGTCTGCTTTCCCATACTCTTTTATAGAACATTGCCCAGAACAATAATCCAACCGAAAAGCTGGCAGTATCGTCAGAAAGCCAAATAATTGAACACTGGCATGGGGAAACTGAGAAAACATTGGTAGAATAAAACCGCTCAGTTTGATTGAGGAGCAGCATCTACATGGGTACCGGCTTACTCAATAGTCTGTCTGTCTGTCTGTCTGTGTCTGGTTTGAATGCACGTTCGTAAAAAAGCTAAGGGTTACGACTCCAGCCGGGATGGGGTTGAGCTCTTGTACACTGCGGGTGACTCTAGCCGGCGCATGACCACTTATATTTAGTAACCACGGCGGCAGGAGGACCATATACTGGGAGCCATTATGACAGTGACAAATGGGTTCTTCTCGGGACACACAGACCAGAGGCATCACAAACAAGGATTTCACCCCTCATGCTGTTTGTTAGACAAATCTACAAGCTGTGGGACCAAAGTTTACGCACAAACCCCCTTGTGCACTCGCTGAAAAGGTAACGACTTATGTCTGGGACTCTGAGTCCCGTTTTGTTACATAAGGCCACATAAATCACTGCAAAACTGCATTGAGATCCAAGCGAGTTCAGATAATTGCCCTTCACTGCAGGTTGGCTGAAAGCCCGGCAAACGGTATTAAAATGATCAGTCTCAGATGGGTTTGCGATAATCCATGAGCCACAGACAAAAACAGGGTGGGGAGATTGAACAAATACAATGACAGTTTTAAGTGGGGGATGTTTGACATTGGGGGGATGTTTCGCATGCTTTCATTCGACCTGGGGGCTTACCAGGGAGACAGTCAGTTGTGTGTGAGGACAGCATTTCTTTGACGGATGCCATTTCCACTATTAGCTACTACCAGGAGGTCAGCCAAGCCGATGGACGGACAGATTCTGGGGTCACGGTGAATATAAAAGTCTGGCCAAACGGCATTGAACGAGAACGAGGTGGCGGTCCATGCAACACACACACACCCAGCCGTGCTTTCCTTCAGGGACTGTCCCCAAGCTTCTGAGGTAATTCTCCATGAATGGGGGCATGCACAGTACAGGGCCTCCCGCTGAGGTTTGTTTGCACTGATTTGTTCTGCTTTGGGTGAACTGTATACTAATTCCTTTAAGAACATGGTGGAAGAAAAATAAAAGTCTAGAAGGTACAAGCTGAGGAAGCGCTGATACTGAGGGGGGGTTTTTTTAACAGCCCAAAATAGATTTCTAAACTTTAGGCATTTTGACTTGTTTGTTTCTGAATAAGTCTGACAACTTTAGAAGCATAATTCTGAAAACACCATCCTGTTCTAAGGATGGAGCTCGAAATCCAACTGAAATATCCTCCACTGTACACAGTTATTGGACGAATAACTAGCTACCAGCCAGCACCATCCATCCATACTAGTCTACCATGTAGTAGACGCTTGAGCAGTATTGTGCCATGAAATGGTTTTCATAGGACTTACAATTCCAAATCAAACTAGGTGGCTGTCCAAGACACACTGATGGCGTAACTCGAATAGGCAGCATCTTTTGTGTTTATGCTTTGCTAAGTTTTTTTCCTTTTTTCAGAGCAATTTTTAATATGTCTAAGATTGATGCAGGAAATAGCAAGATGATATTCAATAAAATTATTTTTCACACTAACCCTATGCTGGCACCAGTATAGGTTCAAGACAAAACACATGCTTACAATTTAATTTCAAAAGACGGCACAAAAAAAAACGATCAAATAACCAATACCACATTTGAAGAATTACCTGAATTAGACTTCCAGTGTCATCACCAAACACGCAAAGTTCCCACTCCTGCCCCTTTCTTTCTAACCTCTAGGCTATGTGACTCATCTGGGACCCCGGGCCTGCCTACAGCAACTGGGGGTTCAGGCCAGGTTTTTAGCTCTGAAGAGCTGCATTACAATACGATGCAAAAAACATCAATAAAAACATTGCAAACCAACCAGGAAAACCAATTGAGTCAAGCATTTTAAAAGTGGTTCTGACATATTCCATCATTCCCTGCGTGCAGGACGTAAATAATGAAATATTCATTGTCAATTTTTTTCTCCCATTTCCATAAGGGTAGCCCTGGACAGCAATTCAATACCATAAATACTTTTCCAACAACAACCTGGAGGAAATCGCTTCCATCCACTTTTTATTTTATTTTATTTTTTTTTACCAAAAAGTGAATTTCAAGCCACACATCAAGAGGGTCTCCATCTTATGTACTTTGATGAAACTATTCTATGCTGTGTGTACAGCGGAGCACATTTCTGCCTCAATTGAAATCACATGGGAATGGAGTACTGCCAAGATTGACTTGCTAAACCAAGCTTTGTCAACTAATCTCACAATGGCTATTATAACACGTTTTGATTCCAGCCTGATCTCCAACCTAAGCAACAGAATAGGTCAATATGACCCAAAACTTGACAATGTTATGCATGTCAAGTGTCTGTCAAAACAAAATGGATGACATTCATTATATCCTCTCCAGTGGAAAATGCAACATTTTAAGATAGTTTCGGCATTAAATAGTTTGCCGTTTCTTCGGCCGGTCGAAGGGGGTCATATGGGTCGTTTTTGGTCATATTGACAAACAACCTTTTCTGTTGTTTTGGTTGGAGATCAAATTTGCCAACGCAGTCATCCAAGCTGGCATCAGATGACTGAAATGAAAGCTCTAAAATAGGACGCCCGCATCATTGATATTTGATCTGCAAGGCTGGTGTCATAGCCTGGACACTGATAGACATATTTATTAAAAACACATCCAATCCAAAAAATAAGATCTTTGAAATGCCATAGTCTACAGACTGTAATTCTGTGCTGAAACAAAAAATATATTTTACTGTAATGCTTTACATTTAAAGCACTATTAGTTTCTCCAAGTACCACAATCTATAGACAATTTTAAAATAACACAATCAAGCCAAAGCCTAAATGTCACTTCCAAGGATAGAGACCATCCAAGTGGGAACTAAAGACCAAATCAAGCGGGAACAAAAGACCAAATCACACACCCCCATAGAAACAACAAAGTCTGGCTGCAAAATAATATGAGACAGGGGACAAAATTGAGCACTTACAATCATGCAAAGACACAGAGCCACCTATTGCAAAAATGAGTGGGAGAAGTGCATGCATTGCTGTGGACGTGACAGTGAAGAATTGGAGAATGGAGAATTAAAACTGTTTTGTTTTCCTCTCAACACGCTGGATGCAGTCAGCCCAATGGGCGTGGGAGAAGAGCTATCTGGTTTTGATCATCATAAATACAAATATGCGGGCAGTTTTTGCAATATCTGCTAGTCAGTGATCACATGAATATTTTGCAGGCTTATCTTTTGTCTACATTATTGACAGTTATCATTACTAACCACAGGGAGAAAGGCGAGGCAGGCCACACCATGTATTGAGTTACTCATAAGAGGTTGACGTCAAGAGAGACAATGCCAGGCTTAGATAGTGACTCAATCCTGATGAGAGCACATCATTACTTCAGAATCAAGGTGGTTTTAACCATTACGGTTCCATTCTCAAATTGTCTCCAAATTATCTTTAAACCCTGCTTGTGAAACAGCGAGGCTATAACGGGATATTTTGTTCTTCTTGAAATCGTTTAATCAAGGTCATCCAGTCCACCAGCTGGGGTCAAAGCAAACAAACCTGGCTGTTTTTAGAACTACAAACGCCTCTAGTTTAGAGTAGCAAAGAAAACATTGACAGTAGAACTAAGTGATCTCTAAAATAATAAAAGTTGGAGCAAAGCTCCCTTAACTCATCTCTTTACTAGTTAAAGGGGACATATTATACCACCAGGTGTGAGTGTGTTTATCCATTATAAGCCGTTTTGAAAATGTGAAGCTTCTGACATCACAGGGGGGCTTCCTACATCACACGTCCACCTAGATGTGTGCTGGATAGATCAGTCTACCAGCTAACCCAGTGGACTGTAGCAAACGTTGCAAATGTATCCGTCAGGTAGACACACGCACCTGTGATGTCAGAAGCGGCACATTTTCAAAACGGCTTGTAACGGCTAATCACACTCACACCTGGTGGTATAATATGGGACCTTTAAGGAAGAGTGTTGGTCCCCAACATGCCAGCTCTAGAAAGGAGTACAATTATCAGAAGATCAGGACGGAGGAATCCAGCTCTATAATTGTCTGTGTCACTCCTCATTTTGACTCCCAACAGCTGTCAATTACATCGCAGCTATACCAGGCCAGCATCCTTCGCAGCAGGCCACAGTCTGAGTACCAGCCACACACCAGCAGTGTACGACTACTGCATTAACAGGATTCTGCAGGCCCATTTCTCTTCCCTGACATACCAACAAAGAATACAGAAATACTGTCGCGAAAATACCTCAGACGACCTGTGTAATCTTTAACAATTCTACATTCTTCAGTACATTCTTACAAAAACACACTTCGACATCACGGACCAGCGCCACATAGACCTTGAATTGGCATCACTACTCGGCTGTCCCTCTTGTTGAAGATATGGAAAAGGCAAGCGTTTTTATAATCAATACACTTTCCTCTTTCATGTAGCAATGAAACGTTACACTGGGCTATTGTGTTTCTCCTGTTTGGATGCAGCTGACTAATGCAACACCTCTGAGGCCAGCCGGTGAGGCACTCTGCTCTAAATCAATGTACCTGATCCTGCAGGTCTGCGACGGGTTCACTAATAACACTGGAGAGCAATTCGAAAGAGCATTGCCCTCTCTGAAATTCAGTGATCCGAGGCCAACCCCGAAAATAATTAAACATTTCTTCAACAATGCCGCTATTGCACTCAAAAGCACCCAGTTAATATCAATAAATAAATCAATAAATCAACCGTATTATTCCCATTTCCATTTGTGTTAAGCAGCATTCAACAGTTTCAGACTTATTTCGCATTTGGAAATTAAAAATTTGACGGTAACTACTGAAAAGACCATATACACCTCGATCACTTCATACCTTGGGATTTCCATCCTTCTGCTTTCCTCCTTGAGGAGCAAGGAGGAAAGACTTTTGGGAAGAAGCCCTTTTCAGGGAGTTCTATGGACCTCATGCCAGAACAGACGGGATGTGTCCACTGCCCACAGTAAACGAGAGACATATGATGTTTTCGTCAGTCCACCAGACCCTGGCTTCAACATGCGCTCTTAGGAAGAACAACTTCAAATCTCTATTTTTCGCACATTAATCCAGATGTCTTGGAAGCCTTGTGCATGAGCGAAATAGCGATCGTTCTCACGTTACAGAATGATCACCAATGTCTCAGCAACCCATCCACAACCTTCCATAAATCACGTCTGACACGTCTGGGTCCAGTCTTTTCAGTAATATCTGATTTGGTGATAGTTTCAGTACTGGGACCCAATGAACTGTTGGGCCTATGCACATTGATGCAACTGCAGAACTAGATATAGTGTAGGCAAAAGACAATTAGGACAAATGAATTGCCATGAATTGAATCATCTGCAATTTTTTTTAAATGTCAAAAGACGGCACATAGTGGAATATTGGTTTCCCAGTAATCCAAATTCGAACATCTTCCAACATATAGCGCAATAAATAAAGCTCATACGCGTTGACAAGTTTGAGAATGCATTTCAATCTACACCATAAAAACACTATAACACTATAATAATCAGTTCAACCTGGCTGCAAATTATAATAAAATAATAATAAATAACAAATTATAGAATTCAGTATGAGGGATAAAAAAAAACACCATGCCACATAAGAAGCATGAGAAATGTTGCACGCTGAAGTGAGTGAATTGAGAACCTTCAGCATGTTTGGGTATGGCAGTGCTGCACAGAGTTCCACGGGGCTTCAACTAGAACAGGGCAGGCTGCAGAAGCTCACTTATCAACTTCAGTAGGAGAGGCTGTTTAGCCAAAGAAATATTTTTGATTTATTGGGTTATGCAAATCATTTGGCCCCGATTCCACATATTTTTCTGACTTCATCCCAGATTGTCGTACAATTCAGTCCAGACCTAAAGTGCTCTCCGGTTGAAAACCAAGCAACCATGCTGCACACACCAGAATCCCGATATAGGATACGGGTTTGAAATACTGATTCTGAGAGGGCCACTTTGCACGGCACTCTGCTGCTGCTTCCCAGAAATGGTTCATCGATAGAGAATCAACAAAGAGATAGGTGGATTATGGCAGGTAATACCCTTAAATAAACGTAATACTATAAAGGACAACAATGTCCTGAAAAACAATGTCATATGTACATGGTTTCAAGTATTGGGTTGAACCTGGTGCTGTTTAAGGCAAGGTCAATATGACTAATGAGGACCCTCCCAAACAGTCAATACTATATTTCCCAGATGCTGCTTGAAGTGTAAGTGAGCTTGGTATTTATTTATCTCTGGGTAACCATACCATAGTTTGTATATATTTTTTATAATGCATTGCTGTTCTGTGCCACCAGGTAGAGGCTGATGCTTTGATTGATTTACTCTTGGTAAGCAAGTAAAACAACTAAACAATCGGAACAGATGTTGGCTCAAACACAAACTTGGAAAAGTAGCCATGAATATTTACAACTCAATGATTAAACCATATCTAAATCGTGACTAGCAAAAATTTTGATATTGAGGTTGAACTAAAGTAATCAGATATTAACTAATGAAATGGTACAGCATCGTCAGCCAACTAACTGTCAAACCATGCATGAAGCACTTGCAATTGAAAACAATCTTGATTGATTTCATAGCAGTGTACAGAGTTTAGTAATTTTACCATTGGCTTAATTTGGCTACACTTCTTACACTACATTAAAAAATGGTCTACAAACGACATCATGTAATCTTGAACTATATCAGAGCTCAGCTTATCCAATGTCATGTATTTTGCTTATCTATTAAATCTATGACACAAACTAATATGATGAAGGAAAACATATTAGTTTTATTCAATAACAATAATGTGGGGATTAGCTTTGGTTGTCATTGGTTAAATCAGTTTTATAAGATTAAGAAATTATTAACAATCAGTCACCAAATCACAGGGCATGATCTTAAAGGATCACAATAAATATAATTAGAACCAGCAGACTGAATCAATCACTTTCATTTGTAAAAGAATGAAGATTAGCATTTGGACGGAGATTAAATATCTAGCCTTAAAATAATCCCCTAAAATAAAAATGTTATTCCTGAATGCAAATAGTATCGATCCTGGCTATCTAAAAGGAGACGAATCACTGATTCCCAGATACATTGACATGATTTCTGTATAAGTTTGCAGAAAGAAGTCTGCTCATGGTGACTCACTGGAAAACTAGGCCTATAACCTATTTATCGATTGGCTCGAATGATGCAGCTCACTGCATGGCCTTTTTGTCTTTGTTGTCCATTCCTTTGAGGGTATATGAATAATCCTATCATAAGAAATGCACCCGTCTTCATTCCATGGTTGGAAAAAAAAATTGTCCAGCACACAAAATGTTTTTAAAAATGCTATCTGCCAAGCTATAAGACTTATGGCATGACAGACCAATAAAGGAAGGAAAAGAAAGAACCAAATTGTTTACACAAAACCTATACAGACAGCGTTGGCAATAATGATCAAATGTCATATGTAATCCATTGCAGATAGCTCACACCTATTAGTCCAGTATAATAATGGATAACAATCCATTCTGAATGCTTATTCAGCTGCGCCCACACGAGAGAGGCGTACTATTAACGGGGACTGCCCGTTTCTCCGAAGCTCCTTTGGTCCGACCTCTCAATGTTCCGAAAAATTCCCATTAGACCGACAGCCCACTAGTCCGACAGCTCATTGTTCCGAATCTCATTGGTCTGAAAAACTATCGATAGCCATTCTGGAGTGCTAGGGTTAGGGTTAGGGTTAGGGTTCTAACGTTATGTTGACATACTATCGCAGAGAGGATTGTTTCAGATTTTACATGGGAGCTAATTCACAAAAGGTCGGAACAATGGGCTGTCAGACCAATGGGAATTTTTCGGAACATTGAGAGGTCGGGCTTATGACATGCCACCACTATTAACCACCTAACAGTTACTTATTTTTACCTGAATTCCATCATCAGCTGGATAGATAATTCCAGGTGAAAGGTGCCCTTAAACTTCGTCCACTGCTTTTATCAGCGTGGACAAAGACCATTTAATGGCTTTATATAAAACCTGGCTATATTTCTGAGAAAAAATGCATAAAGGGTCTGTGACAAAGAAAGCCCTTTCTTTCTGCAACAGCTCAAACAAGGCCAAATCTAGTCTCTCGGCATGAGTCGGATATTGGCCAGCTTTCAAGGGTGAAAGACTAAAGTTATATTCTGAATTGGTGTGTTTTGCATTGTTTCGCCAAGTGGTTGTTCTCCTGAGACAAAGGTATTACTACGATGGCCCTGGGCCTACAAGTATGCACCTCCACCACTCACAAAAATATGTTTTACCGCTTGTGAATGAATTACTATGTTTAAACAAAAACAGAGGGCAGGCTAGTTTTGTGGCTGGGGTGTGTTCCACTCCCAGCCCAAATGTTCTGGGTTTGATCCCCAATATGAGGCATCCTTGACCATCCTTACCCTTCTAGAGCTGGAATGCATCACAGCAATATTATTATTTTTAGCCATGTTAGCTAAATAATGTTAAATTAAGCACAACTCCAGATATAGTGTAACACAGATTAACAGGCATGTCAGACACATAAGTTATTATCAGCTACACATTAAGGATAACAATCAGAATTCTGAATATCTTCCAAAAGTGCCATCTCACACGATAGACAGGAAATCCTTATCCCAAAGTATAAAGCTACTTGGTCTCTAGAAGGAAAGGTTCTTGAATACCAATGTTAACCCAGTGCACTTCTAAGTTGGAAGGCAAGCTGACAGGGGGCAGTGAACCGGGTACTAGGTTGTCCTAGAACCTGGGTAAACTTTTGTAACTTCAGCGAAAAATATGAGAAATTGTGATATACTGTAGTTAAAGCAATATAAAAGCTTTCACATTATTAAATTGACTAACTTATACAATTGAGTAAAGCGGAACAATAATCACCTATATAATATAAAAAATATATGTTTGGTCCGACCAGCCCTTTACAGTCAGTTTTCTTTTTTAAACTAAAGACAAAGGAGTGATGGGAGTTGCAGTTCCAAACCCACAGCCCCCTCTTCAATACGCGGCTAATGCATGTGGACCGAGAACATGTGGACCTTGGCAAGCAATCAAAGTGTGGTGGGTGCCTGCCTTTTTCCACGCAATAATTATAGCTGAGCTACCTTTCACACAGAGTAATAAGCCTACATACTAGCCCCCCTCTTTCCACCTCACATACTCCATTATAGAAGTAGTACAGCGCTGCAGAGCCATTATGGAGCTTGTTCTTGGTTTTGCTAAAGCAAAAAAACAACTGCATTCTTTCCTTGCTAGATGTTGCCCTGAAAAAGAGGTCCAGTAGCACTGCTGTGACATCCCTACCTTGGTCCTGTCTGCCCCAATATCTGAAACAAACTTAAATAACCAGTACCTAAATATGAACATTTCATTTCAGTTTTTTTTAGCTCCTCTGATTAGCATACCTGTCCTTTTGGCTCTTGGCTTTGTCGTCTAAAACGGAAAGGTCAGTCAATTATTGCCATTAAGCGTTCTTTACTCTGATCTGAACTGTGGTCGGGATGGCTTCTGGAAATATTTTGTCTTGGGAAGGTTACTCAACTGAGCTGCATCAGCCTTAATCTTTGCCTAAGATAGCATCCGTGTTAAGGGATGGGGGCACTGTTGACCTAAACAGGCCGATGTCTTTTCCTCCTAAGCATATCCAGCTAATTTCTGAAAACAGTTATAACAACATGGAGCAGATCGAAGAAATAAAAACTGATGAGATTTTCAAATATGGATACAACACATCAACACACATCATTAAACTGGCAGTGTGCCAGTATCAGACCTTATGGTTAAAATATACAAACAACACAGCAGAATAAGTGATAGCAACATGGCTGTCATCCTTGTTTGTGTAGAGCAAGATGTTAAAACGACATGGGTGCTGGATCAGATAAATGAAATGCAACATGCTGATCGGACAGATCTGGTCAGATATGACCTGACCAGACCTATCACACATCGTTCTAAAAGCACAGTTACAAACCACACTGAACTCTGTGACATAAGGAGTCAATGTTTGGAGAAAGAACTATAAAGAATAAATACATAGGCTTAATTAAACATACAAACATTCACATGAGCAGTGTTTCGGATTGTCAGCGCCACTGCCAAAAAAAAAGTTTTGTTTTTTTTCCAAATGGGGACCATTAGGCAACTTGTACGTGGATTAGCATAAACGGGCCCCCCATATCCCAATTGAACTACAGCAATCCCTTAGAGCTTTTTTTTTTAGGGGAAATTAAGTGTTCAGCTGCAGAGTGTAGCCTGTGCCAAAAGATCGGGCTTCATGTAGCTACTTGTTTTAATAAATCAGGTAAAAAAAAAAAAAATCTGCATTCATTTATCTTTTCTAAGGGACTGTTCGTTATTTAAATTGAGTGCCACCGGAGGGATTTTCGGGACTCTTTTTCTTACATGACCCCCCTGCCGGAATCAATATATTTTGACATGACCCTGCTAATGCTTTTGCAGAAGTTGCATGCCCCCCCCACCCGCATCATCACATGATATTACTTCACGTTCCGCATCGCTCAACGATACATTTTGACAATCATACCACATATCACTACAATTACTGTTTTCTATTTCTTTGAATATTATAAATTGACTGACATAGTATTTATCTAAACAGAAGTGGTCTCGGCTGCATGTCGAGAAACTCACCTGAATGGAATTTATGTGGCTGACATTTTCCCATGCAGCAGTGTCTTTGTCATTGACTGCGGTTACATGGTCGGACCAGATCGGATCGGATTAATCCATATAACGTGTTGCCACTCGACGGGAGGGCTGTCACTTGTCTGAGTATGAGACCTGGCTGACTCCACTATGCTAGGTGGCACTGTGCCCCTTTCACGGCTATGTAAAAGAAACAACAAACTATCTGGCAGCATACAAACAAAGATGGCGTATGAGGAGTTTGATGAGGCAACAGTAGCGTACATTTTGTGCATTTTTATTATTTATTTATTATCTTATTTATTATGCTTATATACCTTCCATTTCCGGGTGAAATCCCCGGCCGAAATTATTGAGCATGCGCAGGACGCGACCTCCCAGTAATACGATACAATCGAGTGCACATGCAGGTAGATAGCCGACTAAGACCGGCTCAAGCCCAGCTATCCTATCGACTTTGACAATCCGGTCCTGAGACTATCCTTTTGGCGAAGCAGATCGAATAAACCTGTTTGCATGAATCCAATCTTCATTCAATACGTTCATTAAACGATTATGCTCCAGTATGTAAACGCAGTCATTGTGACAAAGACATTAACTTTACTATGGGGTTTTGCAAGTTATATTTGGGTTCTGCAGAAAGTGTAAAGTGACTATTTATAACATAAAATCTCAATTGTTAGGCCTACTTTCTCATAAAGGCACATAAAGGCAATTACAAAAATAAGCTATTTCCAATAAATCTATGACATGAACTGGACACGAACTAAGGACGCCCGCACCAAAGGCCCTGTAATAACCGACTCATCCACCTGCTGGTTTACGATGACAGTTATACATTGATTTGTATAAAATATGTTGCGAAATATCCATGATAACAATAGATAGCAATTCAATTGATTATTTTATTTGCATAATTTAATCTTAGACCCTTAGTGAAACTATAAGCTGTTTGTACTTCATATATGTACATTTATAAAAATAAATTGTGATGACTCCTAGGCTTGGCAGAACCTTCTGATGGTACACTTGTTGCCGACAGATGGACTTCTCTGAAACACCGCTCAAGTTAGCCTGACAGTTAACCTGCTCCCGACCCGGTTAGGTTGGTCGGATGAATTGCCATGGTTACTAAGCGGAGATTCCCTTAAGTCACGTTCATGGAACGCAACTCGAGCTGAAATAAGCCCGGCTAAGCGAAATAAGCCCGGCTTTGCCTTTAGCTTGGTTGATGGAATACCCCTCTGGTCTGCTGGGCGGGGGGGGCAGATCCTCCAGACGTAGCTTCAAAAGTTGAATGACACCCCCACACATTTTTTTGTACCCCTGAAGTACCCCTTCACCGAACTTCACTTGAACTTCACTTCACCGATTTGCATTAAGCTTTGTATAAATAGAAACCCAGTAGTATTTTTGAATGATCGTGCATCCCTCCCTCATTTTCCCCTGAGAAGGGAAAGCTCTGTATTTCTTTGATGCAAAATGACGAATTTTGGTTTGCCACTGATGCAATATGACCAGTTTTGCATCATTAGCGAACCCAATTTCAAAAAGAAATACAGAGCTTTCGCTTCTCAGGGAAAAATGATGGAGGGATGTACGATCATTCAAAAATACTACTGGGTTTCTATTTATACAAAGCTTAATGCAAATCGGTGAAGTACCCCTTTAATCTGTACATTTTTTCCCAAAAAGTCTCACCAGAAGTAACCATTTAAAGGGTTTTTTCTAAATTTCTTCTGAGGGGACATGAACCCAGACCCCCCTAGCGTTGCTAGGTAACCAACTCACAGCACCACTGCTAAAAAAAAATCTAGGGGAAACACAGCATGTTTCATGACTGAAATATTAGGATCCATTGGAGTTAATCCAACTGGATTCTTGGTCAAGAAATTATTGGTTAAGATGGATATAGCTAAGAGCAATATTTTGAAAAGAAATTGCTGTAAAAAGGATTGCTATAAAGTAGCATCAGCGGTCCAAAAAACCTTGAGGGGAGTTCAGTTATAGTATACACCACCGTATTCGATTCATGGGTGGATCGGATGGGACGCTGAGGAGGTATAGCCAAGTCCTTCGCTATCAAGACTGACCTTCTAGATGAGGTTATAACAGGACACATCTAGCTCTGATGCTTGTAATGCTGTGACGGACAAGTTCCTCATTGATGTCAATAATACTGCTCCCAAAATCAACATCAGGTCCGCTTCATTTAGTCTGCAAAATATGATCATAAACTCAAACTACCTAATTGTCCCGTGCTTGGATTATGGTTATCGTTTCTGACACCATTAGTGCAGCCAGAATAAAAACGTTAGGTTTTTAATCAATGGATTAACCTTGCCTATCAGTGGTGCCGCGGCTCACAAAACAGGCAGTCCAAATTCAGGATAATACCTGTGGCAACACGTTTTAGCTCATTATTAGTGAGTTAGTTCTCACAACCTCTTTGGCAGCCCATATATCACAAGCAATAGGTTAGCATTAACGACTCAATAATCCCTCAAATCTCTCAGGGGAAAAAATAACACATTTTCATGAGCCTTACTGCAAACGTCCCTGCAGAGTCTGCTTGAGGTAATGATCCTCTGCATTTCCATTGTGTCGTAAGCTCGTCGGCATCCTCATCAAAAGCTCATGTTTCGGACATTTAGAGTTCTGCCACAATGATATGCCCTATTATTTCCAGACCTTGGTCCGGAGTTATCGCTGTCCTTCACTAGAGACAAATAAAGGGACTTTCTTTGACTTTCGTCATCCATTTAATGTAGGCCTGAACTACTTCTTTGTTCTTATTTTAAGCATGGAATTGACACAAAGTAAGACTTGATGCTCTTGGCTATATGTTCATATATTATAGCTAACCCATTAACTGATCAATTACACAAATGGAAAAGGACAGAAGCTGGATATATATTGAAAATGTACGAATTGTAGGAAGAAAATTGCTAAATATTCCTTATATATTGCCCTGGGTTTTGATTATTGTAATATTTCGCTGCATCTAGAGCTGCATTATAGTAAAGAGAGTGGATATTCCATTGCCTAATAAAGGATGCACTTTCAGAAAAAAGATAAAAGCTCCAAGTAACTAAGAAGCTATCGTTTATTAGTAGAGACTATAATTATATTTTAAAACATCCACTTCAGTAAGTCAGTAAACGTCACATAATGTTTGAATGCAACTTAGGTAGTACAACAACATAACAGCAATATTAGTCAGCCAAATATGTGATCCGTTGAACACAACACATGCAGAAGCGCTCTCACTTCGCTCTATCGTAACCATTGTATGTGACCAAACATTTGCGAACATGAACAAAGTGTGAGGAGGAGGAAGAGGGGGAGATGAAGAGTCTCTCCTCAGCTCAACAACCAAGAGGAGGAAGACAAAGGAGGGGATTAGCTACCACATGTTCGCCATCGACCAGGTTCAATTGCTGACCACGCATTCAATTGCTGACCACAATAACTTTGCAGGGGAATACGTATCCCCTCAATTTAAAGATCACAGATCAGACCTGATGCGACACACCGGCCAGCCGACAGGATCGCTCACCTCCTACTGAGGAGGGTTGAGCTAAACGCACCGACAACAGCCATCATGTGGATCGTGCACTTTGACTTCTATTCAAATTACTTCTAAGTTAAATTAGCGAGTTTAATTAAGTATTCACGCCGATCTTGGATCGTTTTTGGGTGAGGAACTACCTTTGCACAGGGAAGTTTGCCACAACTTCCTTGTGCATCCTAATCAGCCCATGCTAACTCATTAATCATGTGTTAGCATGATTTAAGTTATTGGATAAAACGCGCGAAGGGTAAATATGGTCTGCGTGGTCTGTCTGCGCACTTACTTTTCATGTGATGGTTTTCAATGATGTCCACGTAGCCGTGTAAGGTGTATTTCTCTCATGTGCTCTGGTGAATGGGTAACTAGGATAGCCAGTTGTTAGCAACACGACCTGTCAACACTATGGCGGAAGAATCTACGGCAAGCCGAGAGATACCACGTGCTCTTTGTTTTGGTTTTTGCAGTCCTTGAAAATAGTATGCGAAAATGAAATTCGAAATATATATAATTAAACATATATTTAGATT
>OMLJ01048391.1:0-11037 GCA_900302595.1 Gadiculus argenteus | reverse complement strand
AACTACAAAGCCAACTACGAGAAAACCAAGCACCAGTACACCCTGCACCAGGACCTGCCTGAGATCAAGAAGGCCAAGGCCAACGCTGCACTGTGTAGCGATGTGAGATGGCACACACACACACACACACACACACACACACACACACACACACACACACACACACACACACACACACACACACACACACACACACACACACACACCAGTGGCTGTGGCACTAATGCACACAAGATTGCCTTTCCTTGAATTGATGTCATTCCTTATTCAGAAGGGTTTAATCCATGTTATAGCCAGTGATAATGATGCCTCTTATACATAATCACTACTCCATTGCTCCAGATCAAATACAAGGAGGACTGGGAGAAGAGCAAATCCAAAGCGTGTGACATTGGCGTGGACACCCTGACCTTCAAAGCAGCCAAGCAGTCTCGAGACCTGGCCAGTGATGTAAGCCAGCTCAGTCCGAGGTCACTGTTCTCTGATGAAAGACCAGCTTTGAGATGAGATATGAGCTCAGAATGCAGATAATGGTTGACGCTTCTAGGTATACAAAGTAAAAGTCCTGTTGTGTTTTAAGGAGTAACTACAAAGGGATTATAAGTAATCCATGACCATGTTTCTAAGTAACAACTGGACAAAGCAGCATGTTTACCGGGTTGGATTTGACATAATTTTCACATCTGATTTGAAGCTACCTGTGTACAATCGTCTGTAGGTTTGCAGGTTAGGAACGGCCAATTCAAGATGAACCAGAGACTGTAAAGGAAGATTGGGAGGGGCAAGAATTCAATATATATAGTTTATTGTCTTCTAATAGTATTGTATCATCTGGAAATGAAGATATCCAGTGAAAATCCAGTCAAATAAAGTATAAAACTAGTTACCATATTTATCTATATTTCCCATAAAATAATAATAATTTTAATTTGGGAAATTATATATTAAAATATAATTTCCCATAATTATCACATTAATACATTTAACCATATGACCAAGCACATACAGAAGGGTATCTAAACATAGCTTAACATGAACGGCGGGTAATCGTAGGCCTGACAAGTTGGCATTAATTTCCCATTATCTGCTCATGCTCCTCCATCATCATGTCCAGCATGTATAAATACCCAGCTGGCCTCCGTGGGGTCAGGGGGGGTCAGAGGCAGGCCTTCTGCCCTGTGACAGGAGCTTAACACACTGAGGGATGGACTAAGGCTGACCGTGGCTGCGGTGTGCAATGCGTTTCAGATCAAGTACAAGGAGTCCTTCAGGAAGAACAAGGACACGGCGGTGTGCTCCAACGTGAGCGACTCCAAGATGCTGCACTCTCTCCACGTGGCCAAGATTAACAACGACGTAAGCCGCCGCAAAGCCAACACTCCTACTTAATGTCATATACGCGACAGCAATATTTTTTATGCGACAGCAAACGCTTTTTTTTTTTGTGCTTCTTGATTAGAAATATTAAATATAATTATATACATACACATTAATTTGTTACTCTTACAATCTCGATAATCAAACAATTATTATCAACTGTGTAGCAAACAATAAGCCAGTCTTGAGTGGTCAGGGATCCACCTTGTGTTGGGTTAAATACTCCACAAGCAGGGCTGAGAAGTTCAAAGGTTCTGGCCAGACATTCTGAATTTGGACTGTTTACAAATCTCAGCTGAACATGGGCAGTGGAATACCTTCTGTTGATTATTACTGCTGCCTGATGCAGGGTGAAACTTTGATGACACACCACAGCTTGATGGCTCCAGGGGAGCTGAGGAGTTAGCTAATTCAATTGAGTTTTAACTGACGTGGTAAAAACAACATTTACATCACACTTAACAGTTTAACAATTGAAGGATGGAAAAAAAAATCCAAAAAAGGTTTAGGAAGAAACAGGGCGAAGTGATTCAAGTGATGAGTGAAGTACAGCACACAAAGAGAGGTTATGTTGAGGGAGAGAATCTAAACCAGACCTGGGCATAAACTTATTTTCTAAGGATGGGCACGAGTAGTAAATTCCAAACTCGAGGGATCGAAGTAATTCCTCAAGGATCGATTACTCGTTTAACTATTATCTATTTTTAGAATGCAACGCATCTGCAGCGGGAATAGGCCTAATATTGAACAGCAATATTGCCTACCCAATGTTTAATGAGTATTCTCATTCAAAACAGAGTTATATCAGAGTATTAATTATTTCACTTTAAACTTTAACTTCTCCCTTTTCTCTGCGTACATTCTCACCACTCGAGCAGTGATGGTGCGCTGTGATGGCACTGTGTGTTCAATCTGTATAAAGGAGATCACGAACCCCTGGTCATCCACAAAACTCAGAGGCAGCATCCCTTTTTACACTGCCAAGCCGGTTCGGTCGCAGATTGGCACGCCCGGCAATTTCATCCTCTTATCTCAAGAGGTGTCTGTCAAGTCTGTGTAAAACCGAGGGGGTAAAACCACCCGTTCGTCTCGCCGGCTTTCTTGGTTCACTGGAGAAGGCGGGGCTAAGGGCTGCCCATGGAGATTAGACGTCTTTAGATTAATTTGCATACTCACAAATGTTTTTTTCTGAATGAAGACACCCACATGCAAGAATGAGTTCACATCTGAGTGTAGGCTACAAATGCGATGAACTATTTACAAGTGCAAAAACGGCAGCATATTCTTTATTTTGCTGACCACTTGTTTTTTATCCCGACAAAAGCCTCCTAAGGACAGTTCCTCTGCGTCTTTCTCGTAGATCGCACAATCTTTCAACGTCTTCATTTAATGCAGTATTTGAAACAGTATTTGAAACTCAAAATGTGTTTTGGAGTGAATGTCACTGAATATGTTCACTGATATAAGTCACAAATGTTTAAAAAAAAGTTACACAAAAGTTCACATTTTGTTTACCATTGCTTTGGGAAATTTGATTGAATAAATTACATTTTTTGTAAGGCAACCTCACTTTTTCATTGCTTTATTATAACATAGCCTACTTACCAGCTTGTCAAAACAATACTATTTACTGCTTTTTTATAAAGAAATACAATTAATATTATGCAGAATTGAGTTGAGCCTTTTGGCCCGGCCCTCCACAATATTTTCTCATAACCCTAACCCTGATCTAAACTATTTCCCAGAACTGGGCCACAGAATGACCCATCTCCCCTCTCTGTCTCTCACCCTCTCCTCTCTCTCTCCAGATCGAGTACAGGAAGGGCTCCAAGGAGAAGCAGGGCCAGTTCAGCCTGTCCTCAGACATGATGAACATGAGCCATGCCAAGAAGGCCCAGGCGCTGGCCAGCGACCTGGACTACCGCAAGAGGCTCCACGACTACACCGTCAACACTGACGACATCAAGGTGCAGCAGGCCAAGAAGGCCTACAACCTGCAGAGCGAGGTGAGGCAGTGCGCTGTGCTAAACAACGTTTAGCTTTGAACACAGAGCATTTGGTTCATGTGTTTATCAGATTTAATTGCACAGATTCATTTTAATCCGTTTTGAATTTACACTTAAAGTGTGCTCAGACTTTGTGAAAGTGGACACTTGAAGTTAGATAGAGATAGATTGAACTCTACAATAATACAGTATCAGAGTAACTCTACAGTGACAATACAGTATTAGAGTAACTCGATATAGTAATACAGTATATTTACAGTTAAAATAAATGTAAACAAACTTCACAGTATTACTACAGTATTAGACTAACTAAAGAAAGACAGAAGAAAGAAGAATGGGAGTGAGTGAGGGCGGGGGAAGGGGGAGAGAAAGAAGGATGTGATGAAAGAGCGAACACAGTGATGAAGAAGCCCTTTCTCACCATGCTTGCACTGTGCCCTGCAGAACCAGTACCGCTCGGACCTGAACTGGATGAAGGGAGTGGGCTGGGAGGCCGAGGGCTGCATGGACATCACCCAGGCCAAGAAGGCTGGAGACCTGCTCAGTGACGTCAGTACCGTCCGTCTGTCTGTTCGTCTGTTCGTCTATCTGTCCCTCTCTGTCTGTCTATCTGTCTGGCTGGCTGTTCCTCTGTCTATTTGTCTGTCTGTCTGTCTGTCTGTCTGTCCTCCTGTCTGTGAGCAGTGGCTCAGCCGAAAGGTTCTGGGACACCAATGGGCAAGAGACCCTTAACCAGCCCCTACCTGTTTTTACACAACGTAGTCAACAACAAACGGATCTTGTTTGTGTGCGTTTGTCCTTTGCAGACCAAGTACCGGCAGAAGGTGGACCGCATCCGGTTCACTCAGGCAGCGGATGACATCACCATCAAACACGCGCAGAAGAGCCAGGAGCTCCAGAGCAACGTAAGGCCATGGTGACCTTTCACCTTTCACTCAGACAGCAGGGGGCGCTGCTGTCAGTGTTATCGGACACATCCGGCCGGCTCTTGTTCTTTCTACAACCCAAAAGCAATGATCTGATCTGTTACTTCATGTGAGCTGTGTACGTCAATGTACGTAAAATGTTAAGTTAATTAAGTCATCTATAGGAGTGCATAATAGGAGTATATTATACATATATAGGTTATTACACAGTTAGTCGTTCAGTACGGCTGGATATTTTTACGAGTGACGTATTTTGTCTCGTCCTGTGGACTGGACAAAATACATCAGACACGTAAAAATATCCAGCTGTACTAAATGACTAACTGTGTAATAAATTATTTATTATAGGACAAATAAATCAGGGAAAGAATACGTTTTCCACCAGTTGTTTCACCGCACACCTGACGCAGCTGTGCAATCAATTGTTGACCCGTGTAATATCGCCCTATATTTGCCCTCGATATCTTGCATGTCGTGTAATAAATATACATATAGAATATCCCGAACATGCAACAAAAACGGATATCTCTTGCTCTATCGCTCTCTCTCGCAAATCCAAAACATGCTCACCGGAGACGAGAAAGCCTTTAAGTTTAAACAAGAATACTACGTTTTGTGGTTTTCTCAAATTAATTCTGATTCAGAATTTCTCTCTTATCTTCAACTTTTTCTTTGTTCTTGTTTTGTTGTTTTCCCCCCATTTAAGCTCTTTATATTCCCGCTTTGCACGGAAGCACTATATTAATGGCGTTTGCTCTATGTAATCCCACAACCTCATCCTTGACTTATCCTCCCCTGTTTGTGTAGCTGGCGTACAAGGCAGACATGGAGCAGACCATGCACCAGTACACCATGACCAAGGACGAGCCGCTCTTCAAACAGGCTAAGGCCAACGCCGATATTCTGAGTTCGGTAAGGTCCGCCCACAGGGCTTTCGTTATGTATTAAAGTATTACTATTGTGAGGGACAGGCTCGCTCTGCACAAAGACTCTTTGTATATATGACAAAGTTCTAAGAACATCCTTTTTGGTCAGAACTATTGCTCCCAGAGAGATGAGCAGTTTTAACTATTATAAAGTCTAATTCATACGTAACTTTTTTTTTTTTCCACAGATTATTTTACGTTATATACCCCCAAATATATATATATATATATGGGGGTGAAAAATAAAAAAAAGTATTGTATGAATATATATATATATATATATATATTTGGGGCTTTATAACGTAAAATAATCTGTGAAAATTTTAAAACAAGTATTGTATGAATTACAAACGTGTCTTGTGGTATGGCTCAATACTTTTAATTCTTTTCTTCTTTGAATATTTGTAGAAAGTGTATAAAAGCCACTGGGAGGAACAGAGGGAGAAGGGATTTGAACTGCGTATGGACGCCCTCTCCTTCCTCACCGCCAAGGCCAAGAGAGACCTGGCCAGTGACGTAAGAATCTCTGGAGCAGCACAGCACTTATTTACAGATATTAAGGCAACATTTGCTATATTAAAGTAGTAGTCAGCCCAATATCATGTTTTTCTTTTTTTTTAATGTGGTAATATGTATTTTAGGATCGTAAACATAGTGATCTATGCCATTTTGCCACTGTTGACTCCTTTAATATTTTTACAAAGTTGGTGTGTGTTGTAACTATGGTGATAACATCCCCCCCCCCTCCTTCATATTACTCTTAAGCCCAAAACACATTTGATTGAGTCTAATAGTGTTCAAATTCAAGCTGAAACAGGGGATTTTTTCTAATACAAAACAGTGCTGCTTCACATTGCAGTCACCTCGGTTTCTGCAGAAAAACCCGGGAGCATTGAGGTCATTTGCCAGGATTTGCATTTTCCATTGGTCCGGTTCTGAAAATGAAAACAGTGGTCCTACTTTTCCATGGAAAAGGAGTTGATGTTGCAGTACTAGGTTTTTTTTTTTCAACATGCGTATGAAGCAGTACTCTCAAATTAGAAACGAGGCGAGTGTGACGGTTTCAGAAATTGCTTTCTTCACAATTTCTGGGCTTCCTACGGAATTGAAAGTGTTGGTCTCTTTGATCGCGAGAAGGTCCTGTGATGGGGTGTTTCATCTTCTCATGTAATATAAAAGTACAATCTCTTCCTATGCAGGTGAAATACAAGGAGACGTATGAGAAGAATAAAGGCAAGGTGATCGGCATCAAGTCGGTGTCTGATGACTCCCAGATGGCCCACTCGGCCCAGGCCACAAAGCTACAGAGTGACATCCACTACAAGAAGGACTTTGTGGACTCCAAGACCAACTACAGGTGACTTGAATGGTGCTTTCAAAATAAGAGCTAAAATTTATTTTATTATTTCCAAAAGCAACCTACAGTGCATATTATGAGATATTTCACTACTAGCAGGTAGGGTTAGGCATCTTACTCAAATTCAGCAAACCTCCAGCAAAATCCCAAGAAAAACAAAGAGAATCCTCTGGGATCTTCGTTCATCAATCTGATTCTGTGCTGCATCCCGTTGAACTATTTATTGAAGTTAAGCATTCCCACAGTGTTTCTTTGGACATGATGAATATCAGTCAGGCCAAGAAGGCCCAGGGCCTTGCGACCGACCTCAACTACAGGACTGTCCTCCATGAATACACAACTCTCCCGACGGACATGAATGTTGCATGGGCTAAAAAGGCTTATGATCAACATAGTGAGGTAAGTGATTGAGTGAGTTGTGCAAGTGACACTGCTTATGCTGCACAAAAGAAACCAGTTTGATAGCACAAGCTTAAAAGGCTTACATAAAACAGAATGACAGTGTTTGTGTTGCACAGAAATACATTATTGTGGTATAGTCAAACAAAGCCATAGATTACCCCGAAAATGCTACACCCTGTCAATTCATAATTGTTAATCATAATGTAATAATATTCTATCCCAAAGCTTTCCATGCTAAACTTTGCAATTCTATGCTTTGCTAACCATGTTTGCAGTACATTTGTATTCTATATTGTATTCAATGCTATTGTGTGCTTGTGGTGCAGAAACAGTACCGGTCGGACCTGAACTGGATGAAGGGGGTGGGCTGGGAGACAGCCGGCTCCCTGGACGTCCAGCAGGCCAAGAAGGCTTGCAACATGGCCAGCGAGGTAACTCCTCATCCTGGTCACCCAAACGGCTGTACTGTTTACCTGGTTTTGCAACATAGTTTCACAGATTAAGATAAAGAACACATGACTCACACAGGAAATGTAAATGTAATGTATTTACAGGTCATGTAAATAAATACACAGAATGTTAATGTCAGACAATCTCTGAGAATCCCTGTTCTAAGAGACAGGTGGTGTAGTGTGGATCTAGTAGGATCCAAACCTCCAGATAAATCCTTGTGTTATCTGAGATTTAAATATCTTCCGCAGTATTCTGACCGTGAGATGTGTGCATAAGCATTATTGTGTACCAACGTGACCAGATGCCACTGGCATAAAGGCTATCTAGGTAAAGAGCTGCGGTCTTATGGTATTTCAAGAGCTAGCATTTCCATCCTGGTCTCCAGAAGCTAGTTGAGCAACACAGCGCTTCGTGTCAGTGGCGGTAACAAGATACCCATAGTGCCCAGGGACAAGACGGATTATAGTGGCTGGAGGGTAATTTTAGCGATCAGACAAGCTATTAGTCCTTAGAGGTTTTCCTGTTAAAGTTTTACTTGGTAGTGATTAACACTGGTTATCTAATCTACTTTTAGCATTTTTATCCAACTTGAATTAGAGAGATTAACATCACTGGGTTGATTGAGCCAACAGGAGAAAAAACGTATGGCTTTTACACACACACACACACACACACACACACACACACACACACACACACATCGGTATCCATATTCATGTTAATGACAATATAATGTCTTTTCTTCAGAACAAGTACCGGCAGGATGTGAGTTCCCTGAGGTACACCAGTGTGAAGGACACGCCAGAGATGGTTCAGGCCAAAGCCAGTAACATCCTGTCTGTGGACGTGAGTTCAACCAACTTTCTGTTCTCTGTGTTCTCTCATTTTCGGCACAGAGTCGTGAAAGAATCTTTAAAAATCCTTAAAGGTGTCCTTCCGCGAGAAACCGTTTAGTACTGTTCCTTTTGAAATACGATAGGTCTCTAGGAGTTGCATATGCATGCTGAACATGAAAATGTTCTTCTACCTCGATTGCCTGCATTAGCAAATGAAGGAAAATAGACTCATAAACGATCAAATCTGAAAAGCTCTACAGAGTGACGTAGATCTGTGCATTAGTATTCATGGCCCCGCCCACCTTGGCTTGCGACGGCCCACGTGAAGACAGTGATGAGTCCATGCCTGTGCTATTTGTGGCGATAACAAATCAACGTTGCATCTCTTGGAAAGGAAAAAAGAGTTGAGAAAGAAATGGTTGGATTGGACATTACCGCTATTTCAACATTTACGCGGCCCGGGCACAGCGATTGAATTCAGAAAGAAGAGGCGCCTCAGGGCACCATGTCCGGGGCACCACAGCGCAGTGCAGTGTGCCGAGGCGGCTCTTCTTTCTGAATTCAATCGCCGTGCCTGCGGGAGTGAATCGCGGGAGTCCGGGAGCCCGGCCATTGCGCGGCAGCCTGGGGACCGCGACTGCGGGGACCCCGCAGTGGAAAGAAGAGCCACCTCGGGGCACCGCTGCACGGCAGCCGGTCCCCGTGGTCGGGTATTACTGTGACAGGCAGTGCTGTTAGCCAATCAGAGGCGACTCATTTGCATGTCATGAATAAGAGCCAAAATCCTGTCGATCCTCCCCGCCCATCTCCTCCACCACACTAGAACAGTGTGAAACAGGAGCATTAGAGCATTTTGTTCACCAAAACAACTCACAGGGCATTCATTGCTACTATTGAACAACGCTAAATTAATGAAAAAACGGTGCAATGACACCTTTAAAATAACTCTTTAGTCATCAACCAATCTCATATCTTTGATGCCCTCTTGTGGTCATATAATGTGGTGATATTATCATGCTATTAGAAAGGTGTTGTTTCAGCTACAATCTTTCGTTTTGGTTAGTAAATAGTTGTTTGAGTAAGCAAACATGTTGTTTAGGAAGCTAGTGGTTTTGGCTGGTAAAGTGTTGGTATGTTTGGCTCCTAACAGAGGCTGTACCGGCAGAAGGCTGAGAGCCTGAAGCACAACTACACGCTGAGCGGAGAGCTTCCAGAACACATCCAGGCCAAGATCAATGCACAGAACATCAGCGAGGTAAGACCAACATTCACACATTTACCAAGCCTGGCTATTGCCAGACCAAGCTTAATCATAGATTTCACTTTGGTCTGGGGAGGCTGCTGTCATTTCCTTCAGCACAAGAGGCGAGATCAATGGGCCTAGTTCAAATGACTCTGTACGCAATTGACTGATTGCCGTCGCTTCCCTGTCGTCATTGTGTTAAACCAGCCAATAGCGCTCCAGGGGAAAAAGCCATCCTGGTGATTGGCTCCCACAAAAAGGTATCGAAACTAGAAAGAAATGTATTGCTCTTCCCCAGACCCTTCTGCAGGGCAAACTCAAATCGCAGAATGGGCGGGGCTACCCAGTCTAACATTTACCACCACCTGTATCACCTTTCCATACATCAATTAAGTTGTCTATCCATACATTTTCAACCTTACTACCCATCCGTCCATCTACCTGTCTATCAGCCCATCCATCTGTCCACCATCCATCCGTCCACCCGTCCCTGCAGCCATGATGGAGCTGTCCTTTTGTGTGTTCATTCAAATGCAGAGCCGTTACAAGGAGTCATGGAACAAGGTGCGCGACGGTGGCTACAAGTTGCGCCTGGACGCCATTTCCTTCCAGTCCGCCAAGGCCTCTGGAGACATCCTCAGCGATGTGAGTCTCCGTACAAACCGCCAGCCTTTGGTCCCCGTTCAAGCGAATATGAAGTACCCTTAACCAATGCCTACGGTATTCTAACCATTTCTGATGTCTCAATGGTTAGCTGTTCTCACAACAACAAGTGTACATTAGAAACATATTTTAGAAATATTTTATCGTTCAACTTTGGGCATTTCTATCAGCTTTATGAAACTTACAAATTCTTAGATACTGTGGCACCCTTTTTGGAAGGGTAGGAGGTTGCCCTCATCACCTATATTGTAGTTTTACTACTTAGTCATTTAATAGAGGCGTCTCTATCCAAAGTTACTCAGAATCCAGAAACAAGGCATGCTCAGCATGTGGGGGGTAGGGTGTCTACCTGTACAAGGATGTTTACAGGCAGGCTGCACAACCCAGTGGTCTAGCCACTACTACGCTGTTTCCCAAAGTGAAGGACGCGACTTGCTAGGACACACCCTTTCGAGTCGCGTCCTATGAAGCATGCTATGGAGACGGAGGCTAGAGTGCTTCCTAGTATTCGTGAACGGAGTTTGGAACGACTTGCTAGAGCGCTTCTGCCTTTCAATGATGCACTTCTTACTTTAACATGCGATCTTTACATCTTTACATCTCCGCGCCAAAATCAGTATGTTAAGTTGTAATCATGGCATTGCCAGAGGTACATATTTAACACCATACGTACATATTAAAACAAATCAATCCATGCAAAATATAGCCTATGATCCATAGTTTGCAATAAACGTTTTGAATAAAATTGCACAGGTTTTTAAGCTTAACGATTTATTGCATTAACATGATGAATCTATAAAAATCGATATAAAGCAATACGGCACAAAACAGTTCTGAAAAATGAATTA
>OMLJ01048386.1:0-19329 GCA_900302595.1 Gadiculus argenteus | reverse complement strand
GGTGGTTGCTTGCGAGACAGCTGCAGACACTAAGGAGAAAAGCTCCTTTGCTAAGAAAGTCCATCCTATATTCTTTTTCCTTCCACAGAGATTTCACTCATCCCACTACGACCCAAATCTGGGGCAGGCGGGGCTCTTTGGAGCAGGGCTGTTTGTTGTCATGAAGGCGACACGGGAGCCCACCCATTATAGCTTTGTAGGACTAACTATGCGAACAGAGATGCCCCATCATGCTGAAAATAATAACCTGTAAAAATGAACCTGAATCACAAGAGGATTCTGTTATGAGCCACACTACTGAGTGACTAATGAAGCCATCAAAGAACGGAACACAGAATCGACTCTGGTATGGAACAAAGAAAATGAAAGAAGAGAAAACCCCACGATGGGCCATAATTAATTGCCGTATTTTGTGCAGTTATTGATTTTCCCCCATTTAAGCATTGATCACTCAGTACCAGGCCGTGGTGCCATCCTCAGCCGCGCTGTACTGTAGACCTAAACCGCTGACCTTTGAAGAATCATACAAATGGCCAGCTTTGAGCCACGGAGCCAGCATTGATCCAGGGATTGGAAGACAAGTGAGAAGATCCTTCTGGACAAGTGAGAAGATCCTTCTGGAATGGAGAAGCAGCCCACAGTCTGTTCACGGACATAACCGTCAGTTATGAGGTCCCATTGTTGCCCAACATGTGAAGCGATAAGCGCTGTTGCGTTGATGGAGACTCAAGGACTCCAGGAGATACAGAGGCTGTGTGTGTGGGTCTTCAGTTTAGCGCTTTGACTTTTAATCTAGTTCTTCAATGTGGACCTTGGTACTGAAAACAAATCAATGCCCTGACCTACTGGGCACAACTTGAGTGTTTACATTTTTGTTATTATTAATTTGACACAAATGCTGGAGTCCCTGATATAAACTCGGTCTACAGGATTATGTGTCTGTGCGTGCACATCCTTGTGTATGTATAGAGTACGTGCAAACAATCAATGTTTGCATGTGTGTACATGCTTGTGTGTGTGTGTGTTTGTGTGGGCATGTTTGCGTGTGTTAATGTCAGTGTGCATGTGCGCGTGCGTGCGTGCGTGCGTGCGTGTGTGTGTAAATGATTGTGTGTGTGTGTGTGCATGTTTGAGTGTGTGCATTTCCATTCCATAAAAGCTTTCTTGAGTAGCTGTGGTGCCACCACAGTACACAGGCATAGTTAGGTTAATGCAGGTAAGAAAAATCAAGAGATGCATCACCTGCCGTTGCTGTTCTACCGATAATATCCTTCTACTTGTTTTTATCTTTTTATTTATTTAGCTTTTTTTTTCATTGTTGTTCATAATCCATATTTAAGATGGGGGACATTTTTGGGGGGTTTATGATGTGTGTTATCACAGGCATCATACTTCATCCCATGCCACTACACGCACACAGGCGCCCAACTCGATGCTAGACCAATTAGTTTGGCCATAACATTTTTGTGATATAGGGCTATACGGATTTAGACTAGCAGTGTTCAGAACAGATTGCAGCATTTATCTAATTTGCAGCCAGTGGAAAAATAATCAACGGGCCTGCCAACATTGATGAATGTCAAAATGTAATAAAATCATGGCTCTTTCCAGAATAACTCCCCAATTTCCTGAAAGGTCTTGGCACTGCAGTGTATCCGTTCCCTGTCAGACGCGGGCCAGGGCCGAGGTGCAACACCCTGTCCCCATCGATACATATTTATAGTTATGGTAATTGGGTCATTATTTTACCCGCCGCAAATGAACGATCTGTTTAATGAGTCAAATGTTGAAACCCATGAAACCACGTGGTTTGTGTTGGATTATTATATACTATTTTGGAATATGTTGTTTTGTGTTTTGTAACATGCGAGCCCAGTCTCCTCTGTATTCTTGCTATGGCTCTGTCAGAGATACATCTTTACAGGATTTTAATTCACCTCATGTTGCATGCTGCATGTTTCTGGCATTATTCCAAATTCTTTCTGATAAACGATACCCTTCAAAATAAAAGCCCTTCTATTGGAGTGGAAATTGTACATCCACGGCCATTCAATACACAAACAACAAAATGTCTTTAATATAATAGAAACATTATATATACAGTATACAGTATTGGTCAACTTCCAGGATGAGTTGCATAGTATACACCCCATAGTGTCCCACTCTAGATAGAGTTCTCTTCCCCAGAAGTTGTATGTTCATGGAGGCTGTGTGAACATTACCACTTGCTGCATGGTCCACTGACATCCAGCATGATGGATGCTCGCGCTGGTGTTGTCCCCTGCTTAGACTGGGTCCCTTATCAGTTCGGAACAGCAGGGCACAGCAGTATTCTGGCCGGCAAGCTGGATTGTTTGTTCTGATCCTATCCTACGCTTTGGTCCAGTATAACCCGCCATGGCCCTTACCTTCTGCTACCTATAGAGAAAGGGCTGGATACAGGGCCTTGCTCATCCACACACACACACACACACACACACACACACACACACACACACTGAGGCACATGCACATGCACATGCACATGCAAACACACATGGGAGTGCATACATACACACGCACACATGGGCATGCACACACAAAGAGTTACTTGTAATCTTGTGGTGAATATGCTGTTTGCTATATGACTTGTAGACAGAACATCTCTTGTTAACAATGGTTGGGGTTTATAATTATTCAAGCAATGTTTTACAATTCTTCTGTTGGTGCTGTCACAGAATAATACCAAAATAACTTATTTTCTGTTGTCAAGAAGGGAAAATGCTAGCTTTTCTAATTTCGTTTTTGCTAATGCTTTTTTATTCTCCAATGATTTTCAAAACAGATTTATACTTATTACTTATGTTTTCTTTCATCAAAAGGCCATTGCGGCATAAAAGTACTTTTACTTTAGAAATAGTTTACCTGATATTTTTGAATTAAAGTCAATTGAGTCTCTAGTTTCCCCATCAGACCCATCAGGTTTTCTGAAAACACTTTCACTTAAATACAGGATATGAGTATCTCTTTCAATTCACAGCACACTTTTACTGCCTGTCTGAGTGACTTCCTGCTCTCACAGTCACACACCTGGATCTGGGTTCCTAACACCCCTCATCCCAAACATGACCCAAAACTGTGACATCACGCTCCATTGATTAGACCATTGCCGTGTACCAATACTCGTACTATCCATACTCGTACTCCTTAGTTTGAGCATGTAGGGCGTTCCAATTCAAATCGGGGGAAAAGAAGCGTACTCAAAGAACCCGGATGGTGTACTCAAAACAGTCAAACCGCGAAGTGTGGATCGATGCACACTTCTCGTACCCAACGGCCGCCATCTTAGCTACGTAGCGGAAGAGGCGGAGCCAGGTTGAGAACAACGTCAGTGCATTTTCCACAGCCTGCATTCATTTAGTAATTTTGTACTTTTTATAGCTTTTATAGGTTTTTATAGCTATTATGCGCAAAGAGTTCACCGTTCAGAGCAGGATGTTTATTGTGGGGGGAGGAGCCGGGGCGGCAGTCGCGTTCGTCACTTCCGGTTAGTGCACCGTGGAGTATTCGATTTGGAACACACTGACATCTGAAACTCAGAGTACTCAGTGAGTACGGATAGTGTACTACAGTTGAGTGTACTCAAGGAAGTAAGGGTATTGGAACACAGCACATGTTTTCGGTCATCGTCAGTCCATGGACTAGTTTTACCGCTGGAGAAATCTCTCCAGCGGATGTTAGCGGGCGTGATGGAATTGATGGAATAGTCTACGCCCGCTGATGGCAGACCGCGTCCAGGCAACAAGAATCTTCCTAGGAAGAGAGGGTTGAGCTCGGTATCTCCGTGGCTGAGGTTGGAATTTGACCCGACGTGAGAGGAGTCCGACCCTTCCCTTACGACAACAACTTTCGGTGAGATAGACGGTGCGTGGCGCACGGTGAAATAGACGTGCGTGTATTATTATTATTATTATTATTTTATTTTTTTCTTCCCTTTCTCTTTTACTTAACTATTATTTGATTTTATTGTATGACAATGTTTATATGTGAAGCACTCTGAGTCTGCCTTGTGTATGAAAAGTGCTATATAAATAAAGTTGCCTTGCCTTAATATATAATGTAATTATTCAATTGTTTACACATGCTTGGCCATGTGATGAGTCAGTGATGTATTTTAATATTTGGACTGTAGCACTATTGGTTTGCCATTTTAATCATCATGGCAATGACAACACAGGTTGTAGTAATAGTTGACACAGCGAAAGCTATGGAACAACATTTTTGTTTTTTTTGTTTTTTTTAAGTCAGTTCCCTGGGCAGGCCCTGTTTTCCAAACCCTCACATTACAAACGCCCATGCTGTTCTCCCATGCACAGGGTCCCTCATGGCCAGGTCGCTTAAGCTGCTCAGTGACCCGTCATCTCCACCCGCATTAGCTCTGCACCCCTCTGGCACTGGCTCCGCCCGGGGAGCGAACGCAGCCCTTAAGATGACCCTGCATGCCAGTGCTGGTGGTAGCAGACCCAGAGAGCATCCGTCCTCCCAGTGGCTTATGATGGGTACACACTAGGCCGATGTACAGAACGTGAAAGACCACACACCTAGCCATAGGTTAAGTTAAATTGAACTGTTTTGGTTGTTTAGTAGAAATGTTTAAACTCTACAAGCTGCTCCTCCATTTCAAACATGGCTGCCAATGGTGTGGAGGAACTAGCTATGCTAGTAGAAATTTTTAAACTCTACAAGCTGCTCTATCTCAAAGACCAGCCTGTGTTTGCTTTTGCAACAATGGCTGTCTTTACGATGACTTGATGAACTGTTGGCATTACATAAAGTCCCACACTACAGGATATCGGGTCGTAAATATTCAAGGTTTAATATTTGCCACCTTGAATCGTTGAGGCCTGATCATTAAAGAATCCTTCTTAACCGACCCAACACAGCATCATCTGGCAAAAACATCAGTCGAGCCTCAACCAATCAGGGCTGAGCAGAGTCGGAGGGGAAATGGGCACAAAACTGGTCAGCTTGGCTAAGCTGTGGTTCTCTAGCCAAGAACCACCATGCCGCCTGACCAGCGAGAGCCACTGGGACACGTGTGTAAACACTACGTGTCCACCAAGGCCGACCATCTCATCTCTGCGGTCCTCTGCAACCTTTGCTATCAATATTTTATGCATTAATAGGTTTTGTCTCGATTGTGTAACGTGCCTGGGGTCCCTTTGATCATTTAGGGAATTAATGATGGCTAATTTTTCACTAGAAAGAACATAGTGGCACATACATGGAAATTACATTATTATATAAGGAGACTAAAGTGACAAAAAGTGTCACTCTATTGAGGTGTTTCGCGGGTGAGAACAGTCTCTGCTGCGACATGCTGTAGTTTTACATCAGCAGCTCACCGCCACATGCTCCACCCACTGCCCCAGGCTTTCCTCTCTCAGCCAGTCCTGAGCGGCCCCAGGCCTCAGGGACCCCAGGCCTGCATCGGGCCCTTGCCAGCCCCGTCCTGCGCAGCCCAGGTGTGCTGTGTGCTGTTGTGTCAGGGGCCCGCATGGGGCCGTGGTGATGCAGTGTGTCTGCCTGCTGGTGCGCAGATACTGAGTGTTTGAACAGTATCCTAAGTTGGACTGGTCCCATGACAACTCCATCAATATTTACCAGCACCGGTTCTTCCGCAGGAATATGCTTTTTAATCCTTCTGTAAATTTGCAGTTGTCTCCTATTAGATTTGTTTTTTGCTGAGTTATTGATTGTGTTGAGTGTTTTGGTACGCTGTAGGAGGAGGTAAAAAAATACATTTTATTTGTAAAGCCCTTGTTATGCACTTCCCCTTTTCTTTCAACAGTTTCAATGGACCACGAGTGAGCAAAAAAACTATTCGGAGGGACTTGATCCTACAGACTCCTGAACCCCCTCTCTCACGGAAAACATCAGTAGGGGAACTCCCTCATCCCAGTCTTTGTCAAATTTGTGTGCCCGCAACATTGATTTAAGTGTTGGAATTGCTCCAGTGCCCCCTGCGATTCAGGATGGTACACACTCGAGTGAACATGACTCACTGCCAGCTGCTTGAGCACCTGAGAGAAAACCTGTGACATGAAGTTCGACCACGGTAATCACAGCACAGTCTCAAACTTTGTGATTATGAGCGTGCTTCTCCTAATGCGTCTCTTCTGTACCTTGTTGAGCGTGGTTCTCCTAATGCGTCTCTTCTGTCTCATCTGTACCTTGTTGAGCGTGGTTCTCCAAATGAGTCTCATCTCTACGTTGTCGAGCGTGGTTCCCCAAATGCGTCAGTAGTGGCAGCAGCTCAGGAGGTAGAGTGGGTTGATAGTAGTGCTCCTGACGAGCTGGCTGTCTCCCTGCATGGTCGACACTGCCGTGTCGTGTGAATTTGTGAATGAGTGAATTAATGGTTGTAAGTCGCTTTGGATAAAAGCGTCAATGTAAATGTAAATGCGTCTCCTCTGTGTCCCTCCAGACGACGGGAAGCTGTTCCACGGTAGTGGGGTGGGTGACGCCTTCGGCCCACGCTGCCTCAGGGGGGACATCATGGGCTGTGGGATCATGTTCCCACGAGACTACATCCTGGATGGAGAAGGTGAGGTCAGGAACTCCCTCACAGGACCTCCCTCTTATCCTAGCTATCACTCGGTTCTATGAACATCCTCAGTGTACTGACAGATATATAGTTTCACATACCAATTTTAGCCGATTCCGATTTAAAATGTTTAAACCACTTTACAGCATACAGAAAGAAATATATTTTTTGCATCTTTTCTTTAATAGAACGTGTTAATATAGAAATATTATCAGTTCACAAACAATATCCATTCCCATATTATAATTAGATATTATAATATTATATTATTCCCAGTCTGACCAAGAAAGAAAGAATTTAACAGACAGTAACAGTGTGTCATGTCCTTTAATTAGTTTAGTCATTTAGTTATTGGTTGACATTAAAACACCTTGTCATTTTGTTTTGAGGAGGGCTGTCAAACCATTAGAAAACCTCTAGGGTCTATATTGCGAGAAAAGGTTACTTGGACCCCGCTCATTGCCAAACGTGACTTTATTTAGCCTAATGACAGATATTGAAAGGTAACAACATGGAATTAATGTTGTGAGATTCTGGCCCCGTCCACACAGACAACGGTGAAAACGCATACGTTTTGTGCGTTTCGGCCAACCGTCCACACGGATCCACTTTTCTGAAACCAGGTCCCAGGGTGGATAAAAACAACCCTATGTGTTTCCGTGTTAGGATTCGTGTGGACGCCTGAAAACGCAAAAAGCGTCATCGTCCCGCACCGGCTGGACGACGTTAGAGTTGCGTTGCTGCATTTGTGTTTTTTTTTGTTTTTTTATTTGTATTTTTGTAGCTGTAAATACAGTCCCTTGGTACATTTAATTACTTACTGTAAATTAAAAAGTATTTCTGCTCAATCTAAAAGGTTTAACAACTGCTTTCCCCTCCTCGACTATGTTTGTATACAGTGCGCAGGCTCAATGTGCGCAGGTTTGATGCGCTCCACTTTTTTTTCTGGAGAACCAGCGCCACACAGTGGCTTTGCATATATACTGCAGTGTTTCTACAGCTCGATGCGTTTTCGCAATAAGTCCGTCTTTACAAAGATATTCCTGAAACGCATCAAAGAAAAATGGAGGGGAAACGGAAGTCCACAGTCCACACAGAGGCATAGAAACCGTAGACGTGGAAGAAGGGAGGGAGAGAGACTGGAAGAGTTTTTGGAAAGGATCATGCCATTTAATAAAAGTTCTCTGAGGTATCTTTTCACCATCTTTAGCCGCGTACCCACCAGGATTTTTTAGTCCTGGTACTTTTTTTTGCTCCGCCCACGCGTTTGCTCCCAATCTTCTCGAACGCACCACAGGGAAGTCCGAGACGCTTATCAAGAGTGTCAACGAGCTACGAGTGGCTCGGGAAAGCACCTCCTCCGCTGGAGGACGTTCTGAGCCGGTCGAAAGAGTTCTGAGGGGCGGATCCTGGGCGGATCCTCTCTCCAAACCACACCCACAAAGGTTCCCATCAGGAAAAGTACCCCTGGTGGGTACGCGCCTATTCTCTCTTGGGAATCACATAAAAATGCACATTAGATGTTCTTGTTAATTTTGATACCCTAAGTATTGAAAAGTACATGCTAATAAGTAAATGAAACCAAATAACGGAGTAGCTGCATTAATTGCGTTAGAAAAAGTTATAAAACAAACTTTGTTATTTTTAAATGACAGCACTAGTTTGAGGCATTTATTTCCGTTTATTTTCACAAACACGCGTCTTTCAATCACAACTTTTCACCCTCAACTAAAAGACGCAAGGGAGTGGCAAATCAACAGAGAAAGGTGTACAGAGGACTTTGTGGATCAGCCTGCACTGCAGTCAATGCAGTCAGTCCGAATAGCTAGATAGATAGATAGATTTAACAAGCATGTTTCCTGTATATTCTGTGGTCTAGTAGTGAGTGTTCAACAGTGAATGGATGGACAAAAGTTGATTATTAGCTTCATCGTGAGCTTGAGTGTGTGTGGTTGATGCTGAAAGCATGATGCTGAGTGTCACGCCAGATTCAGCGTGAGAGTTGGCAACCCTGTCCAATGTGCATGGCTGTGTGCACGTGTGGGAGTACTGGCAGCCGATGGAAGCTATGGCGGTCAACGAGAGAGAGGAGGAAATTCCTCCTCTGAGCGGGTGGGACTAGCTAAGGAATCTGAATCGCCAATAGGCCAATAATAAGGAGTACTGGCAGTGCTATGAACCAATAAGCAGGAGCCCTGGCTGTGGAGCAGCGCGGAGGGAGGGGTTATCCCCTCAAGTCTAGGCTACGAGAACCAACAAACCCGCTCAGTCTTTTGTCTCGTTTCCACCTAGCGCTGCACGACTGTTCGTTGCGGTACAGTGCGGCTCTGTTCGCTTATATTGGCGTTTCCACCGAGCAGTGCGGCTCTGTTCGCTTATATTGGCGATTCCACCGCCAACAGTTGGGCAAGGTCCCGTAATAAACGCGCTGAGCCTACCAATTTTTCGACACTCCTCCATTGGGTTACCAAGCCGTCTGAAAGGGTGGAGAAAACGTGGAGATACACATGCCGTTATTCTGAAACCACTTTAAAAATATCCCATTTGGTATGTCCTGGGGCTTCATGTACGAAGCTTGCTTAGGCACAAAAAAGCATCTTTTCACGCAAACGACCGGTCCAAATGTACAAAGACTGACTTTGCGTGGAAAAGTGTGGATCTCCACGCAAACTTCAGGGCTTGCTTACAGACATTTTTGTCATTTTGTCAGTTGGAGGCACACAGAGGCAATGCAGCGTAACAGCGATCATGAGTCATGAACTAATATTGTAATATGAGGCTAGTTGAAAGTGGATTTGAACGTCGCAATGCGTGATCTTGAATGCACTTCAATCACGAGTTATTGTTGAGACGCATAATGTGACACTAAACAGACTCATAAAACAATATTGTCAATATTGGAATTAAAAGGAAATTAAAAGGAAGCCCCAGCAATATTATTTTCAGTGATGACTTGTTTATTAAACGTTACATATTTTCAGGACCACGCACATCTGGGTTAATGGGTT
Organism: Gadiculus argenteus; assembly: GCA_900302595.1. Lineage (NCBI taxonomy): Eukaryota > Metazoa > Chordata > Actinopteri > Gadiformes > Gadidae > Gadiculus > Gadiculus argenteus. Next base: position 9,735 of record OMLJ01048386.1, on the reverse strand, counting down.
AATCTCTCCACGCATTTATTGCCAAATTCTTGACTGCAATATTATTATTTGATGTTGCGTGGAGTCGCACAAGTCATTGTTACTTCAAATAAATCCATCAATGAACCAGTCGGTCGATATCGAAATATGTAGCCTACGTATTATTGATACCCGTATATGGGAACAACCTATTATCAGCATGCATCCAAATACATTAATTAGCACAATATTTTTTAGGTTGACATGTTGGCGTTGTTAGAAGATATTGCAAATGGTCGCATTCGAAGGGAATGGGTGTTCCGTGACTATTATGCTTTTCGGCTTATGATGATGACTGGCTTATCAGCCGATTCAGATTCCTCTATCCTCTGAACTCTGTTCTGAGCTGTGCCGGGGTTGCAGAGGGAGACGGCGAGGAGTCACGCATCAGTTCCATACAACTCCTGACTACGCTGGTTTAACAGGATCATTACAGAGGGAATGACCGGTCAGTAAGAATATGAGGGGCGCCATTCCGGCTGTTTTAAACGGGATCATCCGCATCTCAGCCAGGTACATACAGTTTCCATGTGATGCCGTTAACCAAGCAAATCAAAGCCCAATTTGCAGCGATAGCTGGTTTTCCCAATGTAATCTGAGCCAGGGCTCCAGACTGCGACCAAATGGTCGCATTTTGCGATCAAAATGTGAGAGTGTGCGACTGAATTTTACATCTGGTCGCACATGTGCGACCAGTAAATGTGTCCTTTTTAATTAACGTGGAAGGGCCGCATCAATTAATCCGGAATCTGTAGCAGGCCAATGAGTGTGAGGAGGAGAGGGAACGGCCCCTGTGAGTGGCTGATATGTGGAGGGGGTGGGGCCCTAACCAGCGCGTGTAAACATCTGTGAGAAGGAGAACGGTTTCACGACCCGCTACGTGCGTTTGAACAATGCCAGTCAGAGTCCTGCACCGCCCGGACCCCCGCAGTGCTTAAACCCGCATCCAATCTGCGTTCCAACGGTAGCGCGAATTACATTTCGCACCCGACCAGACCCGCTATAAATTGAAAACATGGCCCGCAACCCGAGGAAAATTAGACACATTAGATTAGATCGCCAGGGAATGACACTCTGTGGTGTTTGGCGTGGTGCTGCACTGTGGACGGGTTGACTCCTGAATAGCATCCAGCACTGGAGAAGTCTCGCTCGCGATCGCAAAACCCGCGACCGCTGTCAATAATGTTAATGTACCCGCGGTGTCCGACGCTTAATTTTTCACCAGTTTCATCCAAATTGTGCGGGTCACCCGTCGGGTACCCGAACCCGTGCAGGACTCTGCTTCAGGTGCCGTAAAGGGCTTTTCACACGGGAGGCGTTTGTCGCGCCTGCTAATGCATCTCCGTGGAGAGGCGACGGGCGCACTCCCGCGAAACGGGCGCACTCCCACGAAACGGTCACGCTTCCGTGCTCGTCGAACGCACGTGCGGATGAAATGTGACACAATAAACAATAAAATGTGACTGAATTTGAAACAGTACATTGTAATTTCTGCATCTATTATCAAAATATGTATTAGTAATACAGTAAAATGTGTAGAAATGGAAATATTTGGTTGGCATGTTGATTAATGGTGTGTGCCCCTAAAATTTCTGTTTGCGCCCCTAACATTTTCAGTAATGGGCCACTGTGCTCCTGGTGAAAAAAGTCAGTCTGGAGCCCTGTGAGCGATTGACTGCGCACACATTGCTATAGGGGTCTTAGTTGTTTACGAACAATGCGAATGCACGCGCACCTTGTTTGCAGAAGCACTCCCCCCACCATTAACATAACCGTGTTGTTGCTGTAAGGTTAGCCGGCTAAAAAACAGCGACGATGTTTTCTGCATACTATGCCAGCTTGTCACCGAGTGACAAAAAAAGTTATGGTTCGAAATTGACGTTTGAAAACAATTGTAACTGAAAATAAACATACCGTAAATGCTCTAATACTGGCCTGTATTCAATTAGCGGCCGGTCTCTAACATTGGCTGGGTCTCACTGTCGGCGGATTCAAATAAAGGCCGGCCGCTAATAATATTATTAGAACCAATCTTTTTAAATGTCTAATTGAACACAAAAATATACAGATGAGACTGTTTAGCTCATTAGAAAGCCATCAGAGAACTTAAAATATCGCTATAACGTTACGAATCAAAGTGCAAGAGACCTGCACTCCTTAAGGAATATGGAATGCACAATATTATAAATAATTTTGCTATTTTAGAATTACAAAATAACAAAATGAGAAATATATTAGGTGGTTAGATTGATCAAAGTCAAAAGCTCCCCCAAACTTGTGATCTTCTGGGCAGGCCTCAACATTATCCTTGTGATAGTAACATGCAAGTACCACAGGGGGGCAATGTTTGCTAAAAAATCCAAGCCGTAACTACGGTTGCTTGGTTTCTCGCACTCGCTTGACTCTCGGTAGACACAAAATCCCGTTTTTATTAATTCTACTGGTAGTCCGTTTTCCTCAGATCGAAACAGAGGCCTGTCTCTAATATTGGCCTCCTTCCAATAAAGGCCTGGGCTGCGATGTGCTAGAGTCAAATAAAGAACCGGGCCTATATTATAGCATATACAGTATCCAAATTACAACCAATAGCTTAAGTCATTGAGGGCAAAAATAGCTCCAAATAATTTTTAATTAGTTTTAAGAATCAAGAGTAGGCCTGATTTGACTAATTGGCTTTGCATCCTTTCCTTCGGCCCTTGTAGTCCAAGACATGCTGTCCACCAGCTTTCAAAGTATAATGCTGCCACTGGTGGATTTGTATACATTTTATTCACATAATTATCTCTCCCTGCTATTTTGTAGTTCATCAAAACACCCTGAAACAACTTGAGCCTCACATACTTATCTCACCATATGCCACTAACAGCGCAAGCAGGCCAATGCCAACCAAGCGCAGTCCTTCCTCCCTCATTTTAAAAACCACCAGCCGCTACTGCCATGATCACATATTCTGCCTTCCACGTTTTCATTGATAATTTATAGAGCTCCTAGAGCTCCATAGATCCTACTGAAGAACTGAGGGGTCTACACCAGTGGGTGCTGCCCTCTAGTGGTCGTAAAGTGATGAATGATGCTTAAAGTGTCCCACACGGTTAGGTCTCTTCATGGTGAACACATGCAGACATTGGATTGCAGCAGGCCTGTGCACTTTTCTCATCAAATCCATCTCCTCAGCTGATGTGGACGACTGGGAGTGGCTGGAGGATCAGCCTCAGCAGGAAGGCATCCAGAATGTGCTGTATCTGAACGACGAAGACGACGAGGAGGAGGAGGAGGAGGAAGGAGACATGGAGATGGAGCAAGGACAAGAAGGCCGGAAGGTGGCGGTGAGGAGCGCTGCCTGTTGCATTGGGCTGTATCCATATTTACTCAAAAACAAGTGATTGGTGCCATTGAAATGCTGGCCCCCTTTACCCCGTTAACACAGAGCCAGTGGTGCCCCCTTTACCCTGTTAACACAGGACCAGCCCCCTTTACCCCGTTAACGCAGGGCCAGCCCCCTTTACCCCGTTAACGCAGGGCCAGCCCCCTTTACCCTGTTAACACAGGACCAGCCCCCTTTACCCTGTTAACACAGGGCCAGCCCCCTTTACCCCGTTAACGCAGGGCCAGCCCCCTTTACCCCGTTAACGCAGGGCCAGTGTTTTTTTAGTGTGTTTCAGTGTTGTCCTTTGGTGTATCAGTGTTTGTTACTTTGTGTTTCACTAGTTGTGTATCAATGTTTGTGTTTTACTAGTTGTGTGCTGTGTCAGTGTTTGTTAGTGTGTTTCACTAGTTGTGTATCAGTGTTTGTTAGTGTGTGTTTCACTATTTGTGTATCTCAACTCAACTCAAGTGTACATCACTGCGCCATGTCAACCAGTAGCTGGGACAGTGTTGACTCAGAGTCGCCCCCCTGTGGCCTACAGGTGTTCTTCACACGGAACGGCAAGCTGATGGGCCGCCGGGAGGTGGGCCTCCCCCCGGGGGGGCTCTACCCCACCGTGGGCATGCTGAGCAGTGGGGAGAAGGTCAAGGTGGACCTGCACCCCCTCAGCGGCTGACCTGGGAGGAGAGCTGGTCTACATGGTCCCATGGCAACATCCTGGCCACACGCCCACCAGCACCTGTCCACAAGAACCCCCCCGCCCCCTGAGGGGCCCATCAGATGCACACACCCATCACAACCAGAGTCTGTGGCCATCTCCCCCGCTAGATGCTGGAAATAACCCCATAACCTTGCTGTTGTGGTCATCATGACAACAGCAGTCTGTGGCTGTAGGAGTATGGTGAACAGGGCGGGGCTCCACTGAGCAGTTGGAGCACGCCCACCTGCTGTGACCCCACGACAGAACTATGCAATCACCAAAAACCACCACTTCATCCTCATCGCCCCTCCTCCTGTCGGACAACCACCCTCTGTGTGGCCAGCGACCCCAAGAGAAACTGAGTGGGAGCCACACTTCTAGCAGTCATATAAACTCTCTCGCTGTCTCTCTGTGTCTCTGTCTCTCTCTTTTTCTCTGTCTGTCTGTCTCTCTTTGCGAGGCATGGACTTTCATAAGAATGCAGCAATCTTGCTGTAGGAACAATTAATCTATTTTCCAACCCTTTCTCCTCTCCTTTATAGCTGATAATGACCATTGCCGGTTGGGTTATTTTCATGGAGAAGACTAAAGGCCAAGATCATTTGCTCATATTTGACTAAAAATAGGTCCTATAGGCCTGTCACATTTCCTGCTTCCGCGAACGCAGAGTAGGGTTATAGAACTTCTGGTCGTTTCTAGCAACAATATAGGTGGTGGTATACACACAGAATTATGTAATCCGCCAATAAAAAAAAGCAACAATAACAATGGCAGCCTCCGCCCGCAGTTGTTCTTGCAGTGTACCGGATTGCTATACATCAGGACGAAGACAACCATAACGCAGCTTCCACGCTTTCCCGAAGGAAGTACTCTGTCAGTCTGCCATAATTGTAAATCAGCTTCTTCTTCTTTCAGGTAGGTTACACCTACAAGCGCATACCACCACCTACAGCCATTGTAAATCATAAACCTACTCCGCAACGTTCTTCTGGTCTTCAATTGTTGCGTGACATAGGCCTATTCCAATATGTATAGTAAAATATCACTTTAATGGAACTGCCTGTCATTATATAGCTGCACCATGAGGAATTCCCATGTGGAGAGGTGTTCAGACATCCCTAGGCCTTAGATCAAGGGTCTGCAACCTTGACTATCAAAAGAGCAATTTCTGGTCCCTCCCATCAAATAAAATGTATCTGGAGCCACAAAACCCTGAAATGAAGATCACACAGCATCAAGCAACGTTTTATATAGTTATACAACATATAAAGAACCAATAGCCAATCGTTTGTTGCATTTATGAAGGGTGGGTGTAGGATGTGACCTTTATTTTAGTTGACAAAATAAACACTTTATTTAGCTATTTTAGTGTCACAGTATTCCCTTGATGTCCAAAATAAGAGATGTTTCCTTTGAGATAAAAAACAAGTTTTTATTTATGTAAAAAAAGAATCAAAGCTACATGGAGCTGCTGCAGAGGGGTGAAAGAGCCACATTGGTCTCCTGAGCCACGGGTTGCTGGCCCCTGCCTTAGATAGTTAGTCACCCAAAGCACTGTGTCCAAACTCGCAGGATCCTCTGACCTCCACCTTCCTTCTCCTTCACATTGAACAATGACTATGGTGTGCCTTTTTCTTTTAGTTTTTATCCAATGGATTCCTTTTTAAAATACCTTCTGTTTCTCAGTGGACATGTTGAATTAACTGCTGGACATTCTTGAAGTTACTGACAATGATGTTGTGGGCCGTTTGCTGTTTTCTGCATGCGTTTGGAAGAAATCAAAGCAGATGTCCGTACTTACTGAGATCCATGTAGCCATGAGCACTTTACCTCGGCCCCCCGGTGAGCAGGAGCTGTAGGCCTCCATGTTAAAGGTGTTTGTGTGAGCCAATGTTTGTCTTGTTCAGTTTTTAAAGTTGCTTTGTTCTAAGGGGAGCTGGTTTTCTATGCCAAATTATTGTTTGTTAGTTCTGTATGTTCTTGTTTTTATGTTTAACTTTTACTCTTGAGTCTTTCCCCCTAAAATATACAATTTATCCACTTAGTTAGCTGACCAACAACTTCTCCATATGCTTGTTTTCGTTCTGTGCCTGTTTTACCTTGAACTCCAAAGTCAACACACAAATATCAATCTAGCTAGCTAAAGGTTTTGGAGATTGTTTTTCCAAAACAATGACACAGTGTCGTACCAAGTACATTCCTCGGTTCCCTCCCAGGAAGGTTTTAGAATTAGCCTTTTAATGCTAGCGGACTGAAAGATACAAGACCTAGTTAGCAATTCAGTGATGATGGGCTTACCAATGAACTGTCTTAGCTTTAACACCCCATCTGGTGAAGGAGGTTCTGAGATGTTATCAACCATAAAACTTGAAACTCCTATAGGCTAGGTGCACAAAAAGGTCTTGGTTTGCTTGTTGGTTTCCTGTGGAGCCAGGTGTGTTTTAACCTGCCACTATTCTGAATGTAATTAGTGTCTACACAGACTCGGTTGGGTGTTGCACCTGGTGAATCAGTGTGTTACAGTAAAGGACGTATACAGTAAAGAAACTGTAGACTAATTACATTCAGAATAGTGGCAGGTTCGAACACACCTGCCTCCACAGGAAATAAACAAGCCAACCAAGAGCTTTTCATGCACCTAGCCTATTGTGTGTATAGTCATGTGAATCAGGGTCTGCAGGGCTGTGAATTGACTTTTGTACAGGTACTAACCCTAAAATATCAAATGTCCCTATGTAACTATATAAGCCGTGTTTCAGATTGCATGCATTTGCGCATATGCATGCGCAAGACTTGAGAACATCCGCCGGAACTAGTCAGAAACACGTCAAGTTGGACACAGGTGCACTTCTCGTAGTTTGAACAAGATGGCCCACCCAGTAAATATGTAATCACAATGGAGGTCAACTTTTCTGCAGTCAAGGGATTTAGTTTGCCAACTGTAGTTTCATTAAAAACAGTCTGAAGCCCCTCATTAAAAATAAAACGTGATGAAGTGAAAGTTCATAGTGGTCTATTTTTAATAAGCATATTTCCGGAGGGCACGCTTCTTTGAAAGGAGTTATGTCACGTGGGAAATCCCACGTGGGTATTCCAACCAACCAGGGCAACGTTGACGGGATGTTGAGGGGAGGGTCTTATGTCCGCACTTGTTTGAGAGCAACTGCACAGAAAAGCAAACGGAAGTTGTTTTCCTGGAACTACCGCAAGTTTTGAAAGCCAGGTGACTAGTCACATAGGAAATTATCACCGGCATTTGACGGTTTTCATCCCAGAATGCATCCTGACGCATGGCATGCCCATGTGCATTGCTGATCTGAAACTCGCCTATAGGCTACCAATGTAGTTTGGCCGCGTGGATCATGTGTTTAAGTTTAGATTTGTGCAATAAAAGACAACTTGATCCCAAAACAAGAAACAATGGCTGGTTAATGGAGACATGTCTGATAATCACCTTTCTAAAGAGTGTCAAATGTGTCGTTTCATTTGCTTGAATTCTAAGAAAAACATTACATTGATTAATACATAATTGTAAGCATTATTTGATTTGACTCAGTGGTCCCCATCAGCATCTGAAGAAATCTATTCAGAAGCAAGACCTGGTTATTGTTCTGTCCCTCAGTCTACCAAGGCCCCTTTTAAAAGGGAACAGTTTATAAACAATTAAATAATTTCTTTCAACCATTTGTGATGAGTATAACAATTCTTTATTTGTATGAACAGTACATATTTTGGTCCACACAAAACAATGATGCTAGCATTATGTGCTTGCATTACACATCAAAAAGAAGGAAGTGAGAGAAAGGCAACGAGCAGAACATCCTTTGACCTATCTATTTCTAACCCTGTAGTATTCCATGTCTCATGCTACAGAGATCCAGGTGTGGTCTGTGTAATAAGTGCATAGCACAAGAGTACTCCCCTCAGCCTACCTGAAAATCAAAAAATAAGTACTTGCATGAAGGATGAGATGTACTGCCTTACATTTAAACATCAACTTGTGTCAGACAAACACTTTTCTTGTACTGTCGCATCTCACAGTGAGAGATGCTAATCTTTTAGGAATGTCTTGTGAGTTAAGAAGGTCAGAAGGTAGAAACACTGGTCAGAGAGGCACCAAGTGTCTGGAGTGAAGCAGCAGAACGCGGTCCAATGAGATGACTGAAGGAGAGGAGGACCTGAGAGCACGATGCAGAGCTTTAAATTCATACATCCTCCTCTTCCTTGTCGTCGTCATAGTGACGGTTCCGTTTGATCATCTCCTCCACAGAAAGGGCTTCCTTCTCTCGTGGCGTCTCCTTCGCCTCCTCGCAGCCCCAGAGGTCCACGTCCTGGGGGGGCGAGCGGCTGGCGGCCCCCTGGTCGCTGTCAGGGGACGACAGCCCGGTGAGCTCCATGGGACTCCCCTGGAGTGATGGCACCTCTTCCTCTTCATCCAAAAGGATGTCCTCTTCCATCTGCTCTTCCTCCATCTGTTCCCCTTCTCTTTCCTCCTCAGCCTCTCGCTCGTCGTCGTCATCATCATCCTCCTCCTCCTCGTCGTCCATACAGCCATCTCGTATCGCCGCCCGGTCGTCTGACTGGCCACTGGCCTGTGGCTGCTGTAGCTCCAGGGTGACAGGCCCCAGGGCGACAGGCCCCAGGCCGTCGCCCTGGTCCCCCCGTCCCCGTGGCTGCGGGGAGAACGGGGGGCTCTCCAGGGCACCGTCACGGGCTGTGCTCCGAACAGCCAGCGTGAAGGGTCGGCTGCGCTCCTTCAGGGAGGAGCTCCTGCGCATGCCGGACAGCTCCCTGGCCTCAGGGCATTCCCCCCCTGGGGAGCACAGGGAGGACAGCTCCTCCTCCGGGGGCCACTTGGCTCGGACCTGCTTGGCGGAGGAGGCCCCGTTAGAGGCAGGAGTCACGGGTGTGAGGATGGGCACCCCGCCGGCAGCCTCTGCTTCCACCTCGGTCCGCGGGGGCCAGGAGATCTTAAGGCGGCGGGTCTCTGTGGACCGCAAGGTCTTCTCCGACGAGCCCTGGCCCATGGTCTCCATGGTGGCCATGAGGACGTTGACCGTGGCCAGAGGGGAGTCCTCCACGCTCAGACTGTCCAGCTCTGGAGCCGGGGTCTGGGGCTTGGGTCTGGTCTCTGTCCTGGTCTGCTGTGAGCCTTCCCCAGCCTCCCCTTTGGTGCCCCACAGCTCCTTGTGAGGCCGGTGACCGAAGCCCTCATCGTAGTTGCCCTTGGCCTTGAACAGCTGACAGAAGTGCGGCTTGCAGTAGACGTTGTTGTGCAGAGAGGCGTAGTTCACCAGGCTGGCCGAGGGAGACAATGCAATGAGACCTCACGTTGGGGCCAATGTTTACAGTGGATGGTGAATTTGACTGTGTCTCTGTCCCTCACCTAAGCTTGGTGTTGCAGTGAGTGCAACGGAAGCAGGTATTGTGGAACACCTGCTGGTTGGCCACCAGGCGCTCCAGGGGATAGACAGTCTTGGAACAGGAGACACACGTCTCCCTTGCCGGAGGGTGGAAGTTCTGCTACAAAAGGAAATGCAGTCCATAAACAAACAATCTCTGAGCTGTGGTCTACAGCTCCTGTCCGTCCAGGGAGGAGGAAGGTTACCATAAAGCAGAGATGCCAGGGTTACGGCCCGCGGGCCGGACC